>JBAIZL010000001.1:312836061-312846061 GCA_036971475.1 Prosapia bicincta | reverse complement strand
TAGAGAAATGAGAGCCCTAAAATGGGAGAGTCCTCCTTCTGAAGCTCGAAATGAAAGCACTGTAAGAAGACTCTCAAATGTCGACTCATGCTTTACGCGTAAGTGAGTAATAATTAGTCCTTTTCGATACAATAAGTATTTTCTCAACTAGTACAACAATATTTACACTTTCATCATTTGCACTACATCCTTGTCCAACAAATTATAAACTGTTTCCTAATTACACTTTTGTTTACCACTAATTCCTAAGGCTTAAGGTTCTAAAAGTAGAAAAGTGCCTATAGTTGCACAAACAACTTGTCAGAATGAGCTGTCGAAGTGTAAAGTTTGTCGAAGATTCAGGTGTAAACCACTTGCGGCTAATTTACTTGTTCAATATGACTGGAGCACCTGTTAGAGGCTAGTTTAATTGATTTCGCTCCCCCCCCCCTGATACACTTACACAAACATCCTGCACATTATGTCATCTCAGTCAACATTTCTGGATCATGTATTGAACAACATTTTGTTCGACAATATATGGCTAATTAAAGTACCACTGTATGGGTAGAGGGAATGATTTTGAATGTCCCAACGTGATAAGCCACTCCCTAGTACTTTAGGTTCGAATATGTATGTAGTCGTAGTTATTGGAAGTAAGCGAACATATAATGTAATAAATGTAAGGAGTTTATTCAGAAAACCAAACAAAACATACAAGTCAGGCTCTATCCAACGCGGTGGCCTCTTATAGGAAAACAATTTTAAATTAATTTAATAAATTGGAAAATAAATTATTGTTCAAAATAAAACTGTTTAAAATATTTTCGTACCTTCATTTTTAAGTCAGTTTTAAATTTTTTGGTTTTTTTTTCAAAATAGTAAATGTATAATAGTAAAGGCTCTTGACGTATTTAGTACATGTAACCCACACAATCAAACTGCTATCTTGCACCATTCTTAATGCTGTTTACATACGGAGTATTTCACTACAATCGCAACTTATACTCACTACTCCGTTTTGTGCCATTGTTAGACGTGCTAAGTACAAATACGGAGTATTTCACTACAATCCAAACTTATCCTTACTACTCCCTCGTGCCATTGTTAGACGTGTTATGTACAAATATGGAGTATTTCATTACAAACTTTTCATGTTCTTTACTCGCTGCACGTGTAGCGTTCATTTTAAAGGTTAACACGTTTCAGTTGAGATACATAATTGGCTTGTTAACTAAAACAAACAACTTCTCTTAGGCAAATTTACAATAGCTTAATTTATCAATTCAACACCATGTCCCAATTATACTGACGTCATCTCCACGCTTTACCAACTGCCACGGTTTACCCAAACTACTTTTGTTATTGCTCCTTTACGTTATCACAGGGTAATCATTTAATACAGTAAATAACATTCCAATAAATTGTCCTTGACTATTTGGTGACGACCTTGACTAATATTCCGCGCGTGAGCAATAATTTCACCACGGAGGCAACTCTGTGACGACTGATGTGATCTGGTCACGCGATCACAAACGCAACCTTGTGATTAAATATAGTGTGTCATTTGTCGTGTGAAATGCTGGCACCGGCATAACCCTCCGCGTACACAAAACTGGACAAAGATAATGGTCTAATCCTAGGTGAGTCTAGTGAAGGAGCTCTCAGTTTATTTCCTATTACCAGAAGTGAAAGTAGCTAATTTTTCAAGTGATAGGCCTTCCGTGTCCAAATAGAGCTTCCCCTGAATCCAAACTCATGGTACCCCAAAGTAAGTGATTAGAGACAGTCCCGAGGGGGTGCACCACTGTCCTGCTAGAATACCCCAACTGATTATAGTTTGCTTTAAAACAGAATAGCACTCTACGAAAGTGAAATCGGCCAGTGGGGTGGGGACTGCTGCCGTAAAGGTTAATCCACATCTTGCCGGGTCGGCGAACCTTGTTGCCAAGTCTACGGTAATAGCCGCTGGCAGTGGCGGGGTGGCCTATTGCAGCGATCGAACTGACAACACCGCACCCCTATCCCGTTCCTATTCTGCTTTAAACTATATTTTGGTCAAAGTAGTGCAGATAGACCTTATGGCCGGCCCCATCACACCGAAAACTTCGGCTTAGGCTTTCCGACCCATCCTAAACAACTTGCCAAGATTATTCGTGCAAAATCTTCCACTGCAAGTAGTTCTAAATTGTGTTGAGACTGTTCCATGGTAATCCTTAGATTGAACTGAACACGCCTGGATATGGCACACTATTGTAAAATATTAAACAGAACTGTGAATGCATAAAATATAAAAATTGCCGGGGGGCATGCTAGATCTACTGTATTTTTTAGTAGGCTGCTGATTGGTTATATTCATTCCGTCAAATAACTAGACTTTGACGATCGCACTCAATCCCTAACTACCTCTTTATCCGAAAAGTGATCCCATTTGCGTTATATAAATTTACCTTATTGGTTATGTAGAGAAGAAAAAAATTAGCATTTATTTTTCAACGCTTATTCAATGCAGTAGTCTAAATTTGTAGAAGGGACTTTTTATCGTTAACGTGAGTGTTGATAATGTTTTGAATTATCAACGGCGTAATACGTAAGAAATTAGAACTTCTTCGCTTTGTGCAGACAAATAACTACAGAATATCTATAACGACAAACCACTAAGAGACATTTTCAATGCCTAGCTTTAAAGTTTACCACATAAGCACGGCCATATCAATATACAAACAAATAAAACCCTCAGAATAATTAATTTCCACACTCTCGGGCAGAGAAGCAATATCAGTCAACTTGGAGTTAAATGGTAGCTTGCCAACCCTCATATACAATTACAACCAGACAGATATAATTGCTAAAAGCTATATAGACATCTTTCTTCAGACCTCCAATCGTGGACGAGAATGTAAACAAGCATGCTGCAGCTGTAATCATACACACACACACACACACACACACACACACACACACACACACACACACACACACACACACACACACACACACACACACACACACACACACACACACACACACACACACACACACACACACACACACACACACACACACACACACACACATACACACACACACACACACACACACACACACACACACACACACACACACACACACACACACACACACACACACACACACACACACACACACACACACATACACACACACACACACACACACACACACACACACACACACACACACACACACACACACACACACACACACACACACACACACACACATACACACACACACACACACACACACACACACACACACACACACACACACACACACACACACACACACACACACACACACACACACACACATACACACACACACACACACACACACACACACACACACACACACACACACACACACACACACATACACACACACAGACACAGACACACACACACACACACACACACACACACACACACACACACACACACACACACACACACACACACACACACACACACACACACACACACACACATACACACACACACACACACACACACACACACAGACACAGACACACACACACACACACAAGACACTTACATGTACATACTCAATAAACAAAATAACCAAAAGGGCCTCAGAATTAGACGCTTCAAAGCAAGAAAGGAAAAAGCAAGCAATGCAGCGTTCTGCCTTTATGAATGGTGCATATGAAGTACAAAATATTTTTTCAAACGAGTATAAAAGTTAGAAAGAAGGCACTTGCGGTTTGAAATGAGCGTAAAAGTTATTTACTATAATACAAACCAGAATATTTTCAAATGTAAATCAAATAGAATACTGAAACGTCAGGTACCAAACCTCTTGATGCTCTTAGCGTGGGGCTAAATTGTATCTCTTCTCAGTTACGTTAAACAAAAAATATTAATTTTGGAACAGTGTTGCAACATCGGTTACAACTTGGAGGCGCTGTAATCTTGATTTTGACATCCCCATTAGCAAAATGCTACGTACACCATGTTGGTTACTACCGCCTTTCTATATCACTCTGAATAGGATAAGAAACATGCAGGAGGCACGTGAACTTTGGCAATGAACTCAAACGAGGCAGATATAAATTTTGCCCATCGCCAGTGTAACCTTGAGTAGGACTGGATTTTTGTCTGCGGTTGACGGACGATTGTGTCTGCGGATGACGGACGATTGTGTCTGCGGCTATATCTGCCTACAGCTAACGAATGTGGTTTTGGTGCCGGGTCTTGTTTTCAACATCATTCCGCACAACCGACTTTGTTTTTCATGCTATGACATTTCTATAAAGATGTAGGTGAATGACTCGTAATATTTACAAGTGAAGCAAACTTCTTCAGTTTTGTTCCGTGTTCATAATTATTGTCTGCATTGTGCGACTGCATAAACGAGTGGCGAAATCCACTGTTGTATTGCCGTTACAATATTAATGTAATATATTTTAATTGAAGCACCAATCATGAAATTAGACATTGTAGGTTGATAATTAGCTATATAAGCAAACGCAGCAAAGCTGTAATACCTGTTTGCGGCTGGCCTATCAAGATACCCTTAAAATATTGCTTAAAATGTTATTTTATATAATGGATTTACCCTGTGGTATATATCGTCATTGGCGAGAACTTTATTTCATTTTGAGGGGATGTTTAATTTTAATTCATTTAATGAACATCTCTACAAAATCTTTAACGCTTTAATGGAATGTTAAAAGATATTTCCGACGTTGATCTTCCTATCTTTACTTGGTAAAACTTTCTCACAGTGACCAGGAATAACCGATGGTCTACAAGTCCTGATTTCCACTTACTGAGAGATCATCTGGTTAGAACTTATGAGAAACACATCAACATCTGGTTTACAACAGGTACTACCATTTTCCAGTTGCTGAGAGATCACCGAGAGATCCAGAGACAACAAGAGCTCTCCTACAATAGTTAATGCCATTTTCCAGTTACAGAGAGATCATCTAAAGATACAAAAATAGCAAGATCAGGAGTACAGAGCTGATACCATTTTCCAGTTGCTGAGAGATCACCGAAAGATCCAGAGACAAAAAGAGCTCTCATACAATAGTTAATGCCATTTTCTAGTTGCTGAGATATCATCTAAAGATCCATAGAGCACAACAAGGTCTACGAGAAGCGATAGGCCTTTTCCAGTAACTGATAGATCATCTAATTAGAACTTATGAGAGATACATCAACATCTGGTTTACAATAGGTACTACCATTTTCCAGTTGCTGAGAGATCCAGAGACAACAAGAGCTCTCTTACAATAGTTAATGCCATTTTCTAGTTGCTGAGATATCATCTAAAGATCCATAGAGCACAACAAGGTCTACGAGAAGCGATAGGTCTTTTCCAGTAACTGATAGATCATCTAGAGACAACAACAGCTGGTCTACAAGAGAGGATACCATTTTCTAGTGGCTGAAATATCATCTAAAAATCCATAGATCACAACAGCTAGTCTACAAGAGGCGATAGGCCTCTTTCAGTAGCTGATAGATCATTTAGAGATCTACAGACAACAGGTGGTCTATAAGAGATGATACCATTTCCTAGTTACTGAAAAATCGTCCAAAAATCGATATATCTAAACAGTTGGTCTACAAGAACCGGAGATAACCAGAGCAGATGTATTGGGGCTGTAACTGTTTGCTATAAGATGATCTCATCAAGAGACCCAAGGAGAGAAATAACATGATTGCAGGAGCTGGCCTATAAGAAATAATTCCGGCTCCCAGTTACTAGACGATCATCTAAAAAAAAGCTCATCTGAAAAAACTAATAGCAGTTTCCAGTTGGCGAATGAACATCTAAAATTGCTTGAAATTTGAATTAGCATCCGGCCACAAGCCAATTCATCTCCATATCAAAGATAGACGAAACTGTGAATAATTTTTATACCCCTGTAAGTAAAAATGTTAAAATTTTTCGTTATGCTAGTCTAAATTATGTTCTCCTCTACTTTTTGATATAAGAATTTCTGATTTTTCAGTTATTTAGTTAGTATTTTTTCCCTTTTTAATATGTAAATAAATTTATATTGTGTCTTGTTGTGTGAATGGGGGCACAACTGATAAATATTTGCCCCTGAGCACGGTCCTGGGTAAGCTTTTAATTACAATATAGAAAACCTACTTTTAATTTTAATAAGTTTAGTATTTTGCGGACCTTATTATCAAAAACCATTAATCAATTGTTTCTTAAGTCCATACCAGCACGTACACGCGTTCGCGCGCTCATACACTCACGAATATCACATGAAAAAGTATTAGTATTTTCAAATGTCTCAACATTTTTGCAAAAAAAAAGCTTATGATGATTCCATAAATGTCACACAGCTTGTTTATTATTATTATTGTTATTTAACTGTCATCGCTTCGTGAAACGTGCAACACTAAAAAAAAACCAACTTGGGAAAGTTTTAATCACTCAATTTTTCTAAAACTGGGAAAACGATTTTTAGATTTACATTTGCAGATGAATGGACGATTGGCCTTGAATTGCAAGTCATCTTCAACATCAAGAACGTGCAAAGTGTATGATGAAATGACCTGCATTCATTAAATATTATCGGTGTCAAGGGACTTGGTGCATCGTAGATTTAATATTATCCATTCGACCGGGCGTTATGTTAACCATATATTTATTTTACCTAATATTATTTTTGTATTTAATTTGTCTTATTAAATAAATTATTTTATAAGAAGGAAATAAAATTTTAATATATGAGAGCAAACCAAAACAAAATTGTTGGAATAAAATCCTTTTGCACAAACATTTCAAATAAAAATTAATTTAAAGAAAAATAATGATTTAGAAACTAAACCATTTCTATTGGCCAGCATTAAAAAATAAAATAAATTACTGTCTATTTTAAGAATAAAAGTACCTTGATTGCTTTATAATTCATCAAAAATTTTCAGTTGACACTTTTTATTGTCTGAAAATAAATTTCATTTCAATTAAACTGACCAGAATATTTAAAAGTTTTAAGTTCAAACAAAGTGCTGCAAAATGTGATAATTTTAACAAGAAATTAATCTGCTAAAGCACACTCCCCTACAAACGCTTATACAACATGTTTACTGATATCAGTTGGTCATAAGAAGAAATTAAAATCAGTTCATATTAAAATGGGGACACAGCCAGTAAAATAGGCTTGAAGTTTATCCTTTCTTGCCACTCTATGGATAGAGACATTGTAACCATAGCAAAGTTTATTAATATAACTCGCAAAAGCAAAGCTGTGTAACATTATTCGCCTATCGTATAGTTACGATTCGCATTAGTTAAATTTTCTGTAATAAATTAATTACTGTTTATAAAGGAGAGTTTATTATAAGTAAATTATGAAGGAACTGTTTATAATTTAAAAGCGAAAGTAGATTACCTTATAAAAACAAATAGGCCTAATATAAAAAAATATTTTAAAATAAATTCTTATTTAAAGAAATATTTTATGTTAGTTACTTTTTATTTTATAACTACAATTAATATAAATATGTATATACATATGTCAGAATAACAATATTAAGTGGCAAAATAGAAAGAGAATTTCTTTGCAATTTTCCGTTTTCCTTTTTATGTATGGTGTTGGACCGGATATACGAAAAAAGGGCCCAGCGAATAAACACCCAACACAGAATGTGCGAAATAAGCGCCCAACCAACCTGACCACCCCCCTACCTAAGCCCAAGGTCATTGCACCAGGGTTTACTATCCCCTTTAACGGTGTGGCGACATGTCGATGTAGTTGTCACTGTATCTACTATTGTAGTAACCTTCGTTGTGTAATGATCGTGCTAATTCAGTGCTATATTTATTTGTAATATCAGTTTGTTTTCTATAATGGTGCCCAACCAACCTGACCACCCCCTTACCTAAGCCCAAGGTCAATGCACCAGGGATTACTATCCCCTTTAACGGTGTGGCGACATGTCGATGTAGTTGTCACTGTAGTCAATATTGCTGTAACCTTCTTTGTGTGATGATCGTGCTAATTCAGTGCTATATTTATTTGTAATATCAGTTTGTTTCCTATAATGGAACTTACTACAACTAACAAAGGCAAGCAGTGCGTCATCTATGACGGCTACTCTTATAACTTTAAACGCCAAAATTTAAAGGGAATTATATTTTGGGGTTGTTCAAAGCAGAGGTCACAAAGGTGTCGAGGTGATATGAAAAATAAAAATATCGAGGTCTTGGCTACGAGTAAATATCAATGTAGTGCTATAGATGAAGCACGTTTGGAAATAAAGAAAAGTCTTCAATTGGCGAAAAGCGGGCCTGGGAAGAAGACACAGCTATCTCGAAAATCTACAATCAGGAGTTTGGTGAGCTTCACAGCAGAGGTAACAGAGATTCCAGCTCCGCTTACTATAAAGAGAGTTCTGCAACAGCAAAGGAGTAAAGGGGGGTTGGATGCATATTCTTAAAAACTAGAGAATGAGATGTTGACAGAGTTTTTTTTATTATTTCGTTGAAAATTGAATGGAAAGTGAGCAACACGATATAAAGCTATGGATCTGCTGCAATAGGTGGCATAGGGCCACAAATTCTGTTGAAGGTTGGAACAATAAACTTAATAGTATGTTTCAAAGATCTCATCTCAAGATCAAAGAACTGTTCCATTGTTTAAAGACTGAAGCCGAAAACTCAGCGTCCATGTTTAGGATAATTCAATTGAACCTGGAAGTAAAGCGAAGAAAAACTCAAGTATAAGAAAATTGATGAGATTATTAAAAAAACGATCAAAAATTACGTAGAAACTTGTGATATAAGGACTTGTTCCCGTACTCTCTCCTACCTACAAAGAGTTGTTTTAGAAAACAGTCCTTAAAAAAATCAAAATAAATAAAAATAATTTGAAACATATAAGTATTAAAAAATGACGAAGCTTTCTTAGGGCTGATTAAAAACGATGACAGTCATGAAAAACAAAAAAAAATAAAAAGTATAAATATAGAAAATTGTTGGCAATGTATAAACATTAAAAAAATAATAACGTTGCTTTCCCAAGGCTGATTTTAAACACGTGTATTACTATCATTTAGCCAGCCCAAAGCCTGGATAAGGTGTTATGGAAATCTGACCCGGACATTTGAATACGTTCAAACAACCATAAGAGGAACAGAGGGGAATACCCAGGTGCGTGTATTTTCTCTTTCCGCTGGGCGCTTATTTCGTTGGTGGCTTTTTTCGCGACACCGTTGTGCCATTGTTTTTGTTTGTTACTATTTACACGTTTTCTTTATATCGTATTGTGTTGTAGTGTTTTTTCTCTTTCCTTTCGCATTGTCCGTTTGTGAAGCAAGTTTTAATACCGTTAAATCCAGTTTGTTTATTTTATTCTTACCATTTATTAAAACCTATTTTATTACCAATTGAACATTTGTACTATATATATGTTTGTTATATATTATACATTGTTGACACTACTAGTACAAATGTTAATAATTTCACTTAACAATACTCACAAAACTCTAAAAATCAGTTTTTTAATACAGAGGATTAAATTATATAGACTTAGCTATATTACAGAATAAATATAGTAAAGGTATTTTACAGTACAGCTAAATCATCCCGCCGTAACAGATTTGGTTTTAAAAAAAAAATAATGTTTACTAATGCACGAGGTAAACAGTTGAAGCTTTTAAAGTGAAACACTGCTTTCTTGTTCCATGCAGCGATGCAAAAACTTATAACAAAAGGGAGGCCACTTGTCTACAAGTTGACTTATCCAAGACAATTTTATTTTGTTTTTTATAACAAATTTTATCATAACCTGATACTTTATAACCGTATTCTAATATTGTATAACATAAAACAGTAATTTTTAAAACGTTTTGTTTTTAAAGTGAGGTTAGTTTTATTTTTTCCCCGTATTCCCGAATACAATCTACATATCAGGTATATTTTTCTGCAAATACCGATTACGTCCGGGTTGCCGAAAGTTAGATCTATCTACCAATTGTTTTCACCA
>JBAIZL010000001.1:312571061-312831061 GCA_036971475.1 Prosapia bicincta | reverse complement strand
TCCGTTACCGCATGCCGATTCCTTGCACTTGCATTTGCTGTTTAAACCAGTCCAAACCATAAATTGAAGCATATGAATAGGATCTCCCAAGAAACGGGTCCCTGGATTTCTTTAGAAAAACCCAATTTCGGTTTAGCTATTTTATCTACTCAGGTTCCCAATTATTAAGATTTATAAAGGCCAGTAGGAATATTTTATGAAATATGGTCAACTTGAAACATAAATTTAAACCTAATCGGAAAATTGTTTTTTTAATATAATCCTACCATTTTAATTTAAACAAAACTTGCTTAGCTACATAAACTATGCTTGGGCCTAAAATAACTCAATTTTAAAATGAAGTATTTAACTATCAAGAAATAAAAATCAAGTTTTAACATGCAAAGGAAAGTAATAAATATGTACAGTACTTGCTTATTTGATTACCAAACATAATGAAAACAAATATTCATTAAGTCATGAATCTATTGTACATGACATTTGGCCAAACTTATATTTAACAATTATATTAAACCAATTAACCACATGCCAACTTATAAAGTTAGATCAGTTTATGATAAACTTAAGAACATTCTGTTTTAGTATATTTTTCATTAATCCTTATTAACTTGTAAGTTCATAAGTCGTTAATATAATAGTTTTCATTGACCTTTAAACATAGTTAAAATTGTTAAATTAATCAAATTATATATATATATATATATATATATATATATATATATATATATAATTCAACAGTATCATTCAATGTAAAGGATATGTATACAAATATACCTTAAAATGAAACAAAAAACAATTAAAGATAAATTAATACTATATAAAATAGATAAAAAAGAAATGTTTGAAATAATTATTGAAATAAAATAATATTATATCAAAATTACTTTTACTATAACAAAACTTATAGACAAGAAGATGGTTTGGTAATGGGTTCACCTCCGTCATGTATCATGTCCGAAATATTTTTACAATATATTGATGAAGAAATAATTAAAATTATTAAAAAATATGACAACAATGGACTATGGTACAGATATGTAAATGATAGATTACATATTTCCACAAACAACACTGTATTTATATAAACTAAATAATTAACGTCATAAATAATATACACAATAAAAACGGTTTACACATGAAATAGGAAAACATAATGCAATAAATTGTTTAGATATCATTATTTATAAGGAAAATTATAAATTAAATTTTGCAATTTACAGAAAACCTACTCAAACAGATAAAATAATACCTAACTACTCAAACCATTGCCTAATATAAAAATGGCAGGTTTATATAGTTTATTATATAGAATGAATAAAATTCTGTTAAATTATATAAATAAGTTAAAAGAATTAATTATGTGTACCAAATAGCAACAAAACATGTATATAAAAAGGAAACAGTTAATAAATTTAATAATAATATAATTAAAAAATTAGGTAATAATATAAACAAAAATAATTACACAACAAATCTTAAATAAACTTTTTGGTCTAAATTCATATTTACCGGATAGAAAATAAAATCAATTGTAAAGTTATTCAAAGACACTAATATTAAACTAGCTTATTACACAAACAATAAAATAAATAATATAATAAATACAAATATTAAATTTAATAAATTGGATATGAGTGGTAATTATAGAATCGAACATTGTATTGAAAATATTCAAGATTTTACGGAAATAAATAATATTAAATTAATTAAACATGCTCAAAAAGGATTAATAACAAATATCATTGAAAATTTAGAAATATATAAAAATAAAATTAAAGATACCCTTAATGAAGAACAAATACAATTAAAATCAAAACATAACACTATTTTTAGTATATTCCATGATGTCTTAAAAATAAAAAAACTAAAATAAGTATAGAGTATTGGCAGTTGTATAATCAAACAGATAAGATTTCCATTGGCTGTTCCTTTGTACATAGTGCAATTACATGAACAGTCAAAATGTAGTCTTAGCTAGAACAATGTGTTACTTGTAAGTTTAAGAATGCTGATACTGCAAATCATCGAAAAGCTTCACTTATTTAGCTTAGTAAAAGTGTATTAGGAAAAATAAAAATTATATATTCTTGTTTATAAAAGTGCTATTCAAATATATATAGTATCGTGGAGAAATCTTTTGTCCACACATTCTGGGCATCAGTTACACCATAAAAGCCTTCAGCTATTATCAAGGTCTTTTAATTTTACAGACTAAAACAAGTACTATTTCTATAAAATAAATTAAAGATAATTAATTGCTCAGATATATTTCTAATTTAACAAGCACCAATCTATAACCTTCAGTTAGTTATAAATAATATAATTATTACAAAGAATTAACTGGTCTGTTACTACAATTAATTCAAAGTAAAAGTTACAACTATCCTTTAATAAATCAATTATGTAATTACAAAAATTACAAAAACAATATTAGAAATGATAGAGCGATTTCTATATCTAACAAGAAATATACTTTTACGCAGTCAATAACTATTACAATAGACGTTAAACCAATTCTATTTACTTATTTAAAATTTTTAATTTAGTTGGCGTAAAAAAATTATCTCTGTGTTCAATGTCATTAGTTTTGTTTTAGACATGATTTTAAATAGTTTTCAAAATGAATTTAGTTTGAGAAGTGATTTAAATTTATTTATTACAACCAAGAAGATAAAGTTTGAATTTATTTTTTTTATTCTTTTTTAAAAAATTGTTGGCATTTCATAGCAACAATTATACTTATAGAACCAACATCAAGCTACTCAGCCTTAGTTAAGTCTACCTCTGGCCCAGTCATGACAAAGTCGATCCAATCTTGGGTTCTCAATGCAAAGTGTAGGCCTGGTAGTAGCCCAAAAATAAAATGCTTTCTTGTTTTTGTGTTTTGTTACGTCTAACAAATCAACTCAACTGTGCTACAATTTCCCAATTCATTCACAAATATACAACTCAGCAACTACTATTTTTCCTTTGTCTCTTTTCAATCTGAAATATTTTTAAAAAAAACCCCAGTACTTACTATTATCTGCCCATTTCCAACACAAAATTACTTCCAACACTCTAATTAATATTTGCTTTCTCCCATGACCCTGTATAATTTAGATACACAGGCTGATAGATTTGTTCAAATCCCTAGATATACTATGTTTAACTTTGATTTAGAACCTCCTTTAACTGAACTGTTGAAGCTTTTGATTTCAATTCTCTAAGAGTTCCTAATGTCAACTCCCTCTATCAACCATCTGTTGTCTTGCTGCTTGACTGTTCTTTGGGATATCTATTCCTATTCCCCACTCAGCGTCACCATACCTTCCTTTCCTGTTAACTGCAACATGGTATCTTCGTTGACCTCTCCTTGAACATTATGTACCTGTACTAGAATTTATTGTCTACAATTATCTACTTAGCAATACATCTGGCCAAGCCCCATTACAATACATATTACCTTTTGTTCTAGTCAACTTATCGTTCACCAGAAGAAACTTCTACTCAAATCTGCTTCCCATACACCTTGGCATGTATCTCCTCAACTTCAGTTTTTTCAGAAATGGTTTTCTAGAATATGTGGCCCTATTCAAATTTATTAAATTATTGTAACTCAAATACACTAAGCCTACACCATGGGCAGAGTTAAGGGGGCCAAGGAGAGGCATGAACCCTCAACTTTATGGACAGGGGTATTATTTTTTTATAATCAAAAGCTACAATGAACTCATGAAAATACTACAAAAATAATAATAGTGCTGATAAGAAATATAGTCAGCAGTATCAATTGTTATTTTGATGGATGCGAATTATTTTCTATATATGACTGTAAGTTCAAAGAAAAATATGAACCTTATTTTAATCTTACAAGTCGTGATATTCTAAACAAAATTTTAGGAAATGTTTCAGACAAAGTTTGGTGTTCAACGTTATGTTTCTGAAAAAACAAAATCAGACTTATTTTTGGACTTATGACTTTGGTAAGTTCAAAATATTTAAAAAATTTTAAATTTTGAAAGTTATAAGTCTATAAGCTTCTGGTTTGAGTTCTATGAGAAACATATTGTTGAATACCATAGCCTAACTTACCAATAAAAATAATTCTAGAACATGTATCTTATAATGTAAGTTTTAAAGATGCTGGCTCAATGACGACAAGCTTACAAATGTTCTCTATTTTTTGGTAAGGTGGGATAACCCCGGACCCTTTTTGATACCCTCCAGGGCAAACCTGTGCCCCCCTAGAACAAAACTTTTTACTCCGCCTATGACATACACCCTTACCAACAAACATTGGAGTAGTTTTGAAACTACTCTAAATTTTTGTTAGGCCTTTTGCACATTTCTTGTCACTATAATTGCAGTTAGTGTGTGTGTGTGTGTGTGTTTGTGTGTCACTTACACTATAATGTACTTAAACAAGAATCTTACTTGATATATATGTGAATTAACTTTCAAAGACTCATAGTAGTTCATGGAACTCATGGTTCAGTTGAAGCTCGACAATGAAGATACAACAACTTCGAAAGTTATAATTAATTTTTGAAAGTTAACTCGTATATTTACCAAGAATCTTGTTTCAGTAGATTATAATGTAACTGATAAGTAAATACAAGAAAACAGTGTTGCAAAGTTATATACATATATATATATATATATATATATATATATATATATATATATATATATATATATATATATTAGGTTAGTTCTAGTAGAGCCTAAAGCTTATTTAATAATTTTTGGACTAGATAGGAGACTGACAGACTTACTTAGTAGGAATAGTCCAAAACTGCAATCTCTTGAAAATAAATAAATAGACCCATATAAAAACATATCACACTTTCAAAATATTTCGATCATATCATATTTCCAAGATTGAAAAGATCATTGTATGATCCAAATATTTCAATTGTGTGTTATGTGTTTATATGTGTCTATTTATTTATTTCCTAAAGATTGCAGTTTTGGACTGTTGCCACTAGGCAAGTCTATCAGTCTCCTATCTAGTCCAAAAGTTCATATATTATATATATATATATATTTCAGTGGTCTAGAAATATGATATTTCTTTTTGTGTTTTCTCTTCGATTGACAAAGACCACTGTGTGGTTGAAATATATCATTGTTTAAGTGCTTTTATGTGTTTCTATTTCAAGACTACAGAGTGGACTCTTACCGAGGTAAGTCTGTCAGTCTCCTAGTCCAAAAAATCTATCTATCTATCTATCTATATATATATATATATATATATATATATATATATATATCTTTAATCTGTGCATCTGATTTCTACTCTACACAATCTGTGATTACAATTTATAATTATTTTATTTCATTCTCTCATATTTCTTTTTGTGTTTTCTCTTTGATTGACAAAGACCACTGTGTGGTTGAAATATATCATTGTTTAAGTGCTTTTATGTGTTTCTATTTCAAGACTACAGAGTGGACTCTTACCAAGGTAAGTCTGTCAGTCTCCTAGTCCAAAAAATCCATATATATATATATATATATATATATATATATATATATATATATATATATATATATATATATATATATATATATATATATATATATAATAATAATAAAGATGATTATTTTTTCTTGATTTGTTATAATTATTAAATAACTTCAAAAAGTTCATAATCAAGATATATTTTATTCAACATTTACAATAATGCTGAAGCTTTTCGCCGGATTATAGTTCCAGCATTCTCAAAGACTAATCTATATATATATATATATATGAGTACAGTTTTCTGCCATTCCTAAACTCCATTTTCAAAACTTAAATCGTACTGTTTACCCAAACTTTGAGTATGTCTTTATACACTATTAGCCCCGCCCCCACCACTTCCAGATCTCACTTCCTATTGGTGCATGTCTACTGTTGCTCCTTACATCTAATTACTTAATAACTTTAAACTTTTAATATAACATTTGAATGTGTATTTATTTGTTCAAACTTTTTGTGGGAGCTGGTCTATTGAAATTTGTGTTTTGTCACTACTTTCAATTGCAAAAGTATACTGTATGGTTAAACTGAGAATGTATCAGAGGTTTATATAATAGTATGTCTGTATATGTATTATTTTATTATGCTGCTGTAAAAAAACCTGAATATTTATAAAATTAATTTTTATATTTGATAAGATAAAATTTTTATTTAAAAAGCAAACAAAATATAATGTAACCTTAATACTGAACATACTGATTACTGTCCTAGTCAGAGAAACATTGTCGCAACCTTAACGCCTACCTGTCACTTCTCACCTTCACCTGGCTATTATTCACAAAGATAAATACCTTTATCAACTCTATTTTGTAATTAGCATTACAAAAGCACTTTAAAACAAAAGTTGTGTTAACAAAAAGAATTTTCATTAAAATTTAACATTATGCTTGTTTAATGAAGTAATTAATGTGTTATGTGCTGATTCATTATGTACATAACGAGTTCGTTTATAACTGGTTTCTCCTACATTCTTCTTCTTTTTAAATAATTAATTTACTTAGCAAAATGTTTCTTAACTCGAATAATGCATTGTCATTAAAATTACATTTTGTAAATAATGACTGTAAGTAGCTTCAGGCTTTCTTAAGTATGTCAGATATTATTAACTCGTCTTCTACATTCTTTCTACCTCGATATTAGCTTCTCTTACCCAACCATTCGTTTTCTATGTCTTAAATTACTAAAAATAAGTAATAGTAACAATGATATACTCATAATAAAGGCTAAATTTGACAAATAATTAATGTCTCTCATCTAGAGACACCTTCGAATTGTGTAGTTGTAGTCATTGAGGATATCTTTTGTAACACATTTTAGGTGGTGTTACATATTAAAAAAAGGAAATTTCAGAGAATGTATTCAAAATGTAATAATAATGGAACTAGATCAAAAAATTGTGATTTGTTAGAAATAAATCAAATTAATTCATAAAGAATTAAAGCTACCAAATATAAAAATAGTTACACTTTGTTACGGAAACTTGTAAGATTTGATGAGTGTATTTATTGAGAGTTTGTGTTAGTTTTATAATAAAAAACAGCATAATTAGAGATGTAGCTTAATATAATATTTAACTAGGAACTTTCAGTTTCTGTGTTGTACATCTTGAGGTTTTTCTTTTAATTACACTTTTGGTATCAACTTGGCAAAAAAACCACTACTTACTGATATTTTTCAGCAGATGAATTTAGTACTGACCTACTATAATCACTGGGAAATTTATCAGTATTATTAAAAACAAACAAATATCAGTTTTCAAATATATTTTGATAAAACTAATTATATAGAAACATAGTGTAGCAAAATATGTCATAATCCATCATTACTACAGCAATCATAATTGTACAAAAATTAATCCCCTAAAGTACTTTAGATTAGAAGAATAATAAAAAAAGCAGGTTGTATAAATACATCACTTAAAATACTTTACTTCTTTCGCAATAAGAAAGGAATGTTCATAAGTAAAATTGCACATCGGTTTCTTTATTAACTACAGTAATAACTAACTTTGTCCAGATCATTTGCATGATTTGGAAAGATTCTTCTTGAGGATAGTTATTTCCATATGTTTTCCAATCCTTTCTATTAGTTCACACTCTCCATATATATATATATATCTTGTACGAATTTTCAATTGTTATTAAAATATGTTTTTATTCATAAAATATGTAATTTTATTATAATTAAATTATAAACATTTTGGGGTATGTCTGATTCGAGCTGAGCATCCTTGTGTTCGAAGCCTAAGCACTCTAGCACTGAGCCGTCACAAAGAAGTACAGTAAATATCCTATAATCCGGCACGTTCAGGACTTGAGGGATGCCGGATTACAAAATGTTGCGGAATACAGAATTGAGATCAGAAAAATTGGAAAAAATAAACACCACAGTACCAATAACAAATTTTTATTTTTGAAAAAGCTCAAATATGTAAACTGTATGTACATATATATTGCACGTGAATAGTAAAGGCTAAACAAAACTCGGAGTACTGTTGTCTAACTCTAGACTGTGGTGTTGTTCTTGTTGTCAATCTTAAACAAATCACGAATGTCAAGTTGGTTTTTAGTTTTATGAAGTCCCTTATTAAAGTTGTTATGAAGTTATTTCTAAAGATGTGGAGTTTCATTATTTCAACATCATTAAGCAAACTGCAACGTTCAGGATATTTTATAAAAGTGTGAAAGGCACCACTTGCTCGATTCCAAGTGATGTTTTGCTTTTTCAACAACCATAGAGCCAGTAATAGGTTTACGCTCAGATCGTTTTGCTGAAAACCAAATGTATAGAGCCGAATCAAGATGTTCTAGTTTGGATTTTTTAACGTTTACCTTCCAAAAATATTTTTTCCAAATTTCTAATTCATTCATAAATTGGTTCACCTTTTCTTTAATGTCATGAATTTTAGATGATCCTATGTTGTAATCTTTCATCATAATGTGCCTACTTATGCCATTTTAAAGTTTCTTCACAATTTCCAGCTTTTAAGCTAAAGTGAGAGTTATATTTTGAAGAACCTGAGATAACCTTATGGCCCATACCGCTGTCAATAAGAATCTCACAAGCATTAAAACACAAAACTAAAATCAACTACATCCATCCGACATTCAAACAAACGATTAATATAGACTGAGATTCTCAGTAGAGTAAAGCAACAGTGAAAACTGAACTAATAGCAAGAGTGGGGCACACAAAGCCTGAGAAAGGAATGGGCTGTTTCCGAATCTACGATGAGGCCCAAACTCGGCCAAAGGTGAGCTCACCCATCATACGTACTTATCACATTTCAAAGAATTGTAATTGACATCAAAACATTTTAAGCTACGCCTGTTCTTTGAATTCAAAACATATCCATTTGAATCAAACATTCATTACAAAATTAAAATTAATATAATTTTACCATTTAATCTATTTAATATTACAACCGTAATACATACTGCATTACACAACTGTTCCCCTCCAATAAACTGACCCTATTGCTTATATAGCAATATTTCACGCAACTTCGTGCCGGATTATCATGCGCGTCTGACAATAAGATTGGAGGAAGTTTACTGTATATGAATTTTTCTTTTGATCCCACCTGATTGTCATCGAAACCTCCAATGCACAACCTTAAATTGTTGCCATGGCTACCACACAATATCATAAATGCTCTATGATTAAAAATAAATGAAAAGAATAAAATAAAGAATGTGGATTAATGCTATATAACCTTGCTTCACAAACAAAAGCAAAAAGAAACAACACGATGCAAGCGACAAAAAAAAAAAATAACAAAGCATACAAATAGTAACAAACAAATATAATAGTCCAACACCATACATAGAAACGGAATGGAAAACTCCAAGGAAATTCGCTTTCTATTTTGCCACTTAATATTGTTATTCAGACATATTTATATTAATTGTAATTATAAAATAATAGTAAAATAAAATATTTTTTTTTATTGATTTAAGTAGGAATTGATTTTTTAAAAGAATTTATATTACTTGTTTTGCTAATGAAAGTTGTCATTGTTTGCTTCCAAGTGGCATTTACATATATGTTGTACAGTTTATTTTCACACTTAAATACTAAACAATAAAGACCTTACCAGGAGTGCCAACCGTTAATTACATGACTCTCTACATTATATTACAAACAAATATTTTAAAGGATCTATTTTAATACAAATTAGTATTGTAGCAGTACTTTACAATAAGAGCAAGTAAGTCTACTACAGAGCTGGCAAGAGAAAAATGTAAATTCTAATAAACACAAATTTATATATAAAATCAATATTTTTGACAAAAATAATTAGTTAATGTTTTAAATTTTTTACTTGTTTTATTATAATTATTAAATTTAAAATTTAAATTTTATGTCCAACCAATTCTCAAAGGCTCTACTTTATTTTTTGAATATGAATAATTTATAAATACATCAAACAAGTTAATTCAAAAAGTCTGAATTAAGCAAAAAAGTTAAAGTAATTATTCAAATTTTTCCATATAGGAATAAAACTTGTAAAATGTTAAAAGTTCAACCGTATATTCTGTTTTATGAAATACAATGGGGTATTATTATGTGAAAGGGAGAAAGATTTACTTTTTTATTAAAGGCAGAAGATATTTTTTATTAAAGATAAAAATATTTAGAATTTTTGAAATGCTTTTAAATAATTTCTTGCAGTTTTTGTGTTGTACATTTTGAGGTTTTTATAGAATAATACAAACAAGTGTAATAAATAATTTCTATTAATTTAATCTATGTGAGGAAAAGTTTAAGGACGTTTTATATATACATTAAACTTAAGTATAATTTTATTTTCATATTCTATTTGTCTTAAAATTTTAGTCAGCAGTAGATATTATAGACGTAATACTTAAACTTAATAATATTACAACTTGCTAAACTTGTACTTAGAGTAAATTTATAAAAACATATTGAGACAAAACAATTTCAGGTGCATTAAGTAAATTTAAATCATTGCTTGTTATAATCATCTTGGATTTACTGATTAAACTATTATTAAATAATACTTAACTAAGTGAATATTTAAGAGCTTATTTGCTGACGTGTTTCAATCATTCCTTCGTTGCTTTGTAAAAGGAATGATTGTTTCGAAACGTGTCAGCATGTAAGCCCTCAAGTTTTCACTTATTTAAATTTTATTTAATTACAGTAGCAAAAAATTGTCAAAAGATAATCAATATCAATTAAATCATAAAATGTCTTACAGAATGTTCTTATTTAAGAACAGAAAATCAATATTTTTTGTTAATATTATAGGACAAATTAACATATCAAAAAGGCAGAATATCATGTTATAATGTGTACATCAATAAAAATTTAAGAGTAAATAAAAAACCTATTTTTTTCTAATTGTCATTTAGATTTTTTTTCAAATATTAATCCAGTTTAACAGATAAACCACAAATAAGGGTAAGTGAGTAGAGGTATTCTCGATAACTCAAAGAGATCAAGAATTGGCGATAGTCAATTATTTTGTAAATCTGAGACAACTTAGCTCCTTGAAGGTTTTAGGCATAGTATTCACAAGCACAGAACTCTGGATCCTTGTGATAATTGTTTTGCTTTTGCAGACATAAAGGATTGATGGGTTAATGTAATTCATGTGATACAAATAAATCTTATTTATCCATAAACTTAGGAGAAAGCTTTTTTAAATTAACTTAATTTTATGATATTCAATTTCATTTTATTGAAACTTTATAAGTTGTATAAAATGACTGAAAATTACTAGTAAAGGCATTTTTTATTAGTACAATAACAGTCTCCCTTTCTTCGATTAGTTATTGGTGTTTCACAAATGCCAAAGTAATTCTTGAATTTTATAGTCCATTACGTTCGGTTGAATCTTATTAATCGCTTAAACAATAGTTTATGACTATCTGAGCTTTGAACTCAAAGTTCGGATAGTCATAAACTATTGTTTAAGTGATTAATAAGCCAAAGTAATCTTTTGATCCATTATTGGTTTAGACACTCTGAAAGACAAAGTCCATAGCTTTTATGTTTCATCCGTAGAACTAAAACACTACAAACCTAAACGGTATTTTCCCTTATTCTGTGTGTTGAAACAGAATAGTTACTTCTTTGTTCTGTAATGATGTTTATATAACTTCAGGTGTGATAAGAAAATTCCTGTAATGAAATCACCATGAATATTTGACCTAACTGTACAAGGTGTGATAAGAAAATTCCTGTAATGAATTCACCATGAGTATTCAACATAACTCAATCACAAAGACTGTTAACAAATAACTCACTATTTATTTGAAGTTTTTACTATAAGCTATAAAAGCTGCCAAGCTTTTTCAAATGAAACTTTAGGTATGTGTCATGTAGCTATAAAATTTGTCCCTTGGGTTTGTATTTGGGTCAGAATGTTTTGATGAGTGCAGCGAACCAAAGAGAAATGTATGAAAATATGAGTAGCCCCTACCTCCAGAACCATAAACGGAGATGATTGCTGATCGTATCTAGATTTTTACAAAACAGTTGTCACAAAAAAAGACAAAAATATACTATACCAAAAGTGTGTCATAAAACAAACTCATCATACCTTAAGTAATTAATGCATAACTAAGTGAATACTTTAGAACTTACTTGCTGAAAAGTTTTGAATCAATCTTTTTATTTACAAAGCTGTCCCTCTACTTGTGTCACCAAGTTATTTCTAAAGTATTCACTTAGTTATGCAATAATTACTTATAGTTTAATCTGTGAATTCAAGATGATTACAACAAGCAACTTTAATAGGACCAATGATCACAGTAATCAACCTCTATCAAGGGATGAAACTCAAGGTATACAAAACTTCCCTTTAAGACACAATGCCTCAAACAAAACCTAACGCCTAAATATGCTAAAACTACAATAAATAACAAAACACCTGTTGCACAAAAAACAATAACACAAGCACAAAAAATTATAATTAATGAATAACATAAAACAATTATATGCTAAAAAAACAAACTTACCCACACTTTATACAAACTACACCTAACTACACTGAAATTGAAGAAGTCATCCAATACACTAACAAATATATATACAAACAACTGCGTGAGTAGAGGGTTAGCTTCATAAATGAAACGATTGTTTCAAAACGTGTCAGCAAGTAAGTCCTAAAGTATTCACTTAGTTATGTAATGATTACTTAATATTACTAATATTTAATGAGTAAAATCAAGATGATTACAACAAGCAACTTTAAACTCATATTTTTTTAACAACAAATGCATTTTCCATGAAGAGTTTGTGCAATTTGATGTTATAGTGAATGCATGTTTTTATCGTGTGGTTGAAAAACAATGTGTGGCCAAAACCCCTGAGTTGTGCGATGAACAAAACTAGCTGGAACAACATGTCTGCGTATCTATTACTACTTTACTAAAAACACAGTCTTTGAGCAAAACAAAATTGCAATCATACCATGCTAAACTTTAGGAGAGTCAGCAAAAGGCAAACAGGTTTTAGCTGGGTCCTCATCTCTACTGGCCAGCGTGTCATTGAATGGCACCAATGCCAAGGGTGGGCATTGGTTACTAAGAATAAGCAATCATACCATACCATACCATACCTGTTCAAAAAAATTAAATTTTAGGTGAGAGATGTTTTAGCCATGAAGACATGGAATAAAAATTACTAAAAGTCCTAAATTACTATAATTCAATATAATCCTAAATTACTAAATTAAAGTAAGACCTCAGCATCTTTACAAAATGTTTAACAAACTGAAGTACAAATAAATAAGACCAAAAAAATCATTTTTTACTGTAGAATATAATAATTTATTATATGAGGACTAATATTTAACATTTATGAGGACTTTGCTAGCAACATTTAGCTCCTTAACTCTCATTCTCAATTGTTTTGGAGCTGGAGCTGTGTCTTAAGCCTACTTCACACTTTACAAGCCCCAATTTCACTGAAAATTCAAGTTGAAGAGCCAAAGAAACAGCAAAATTTGTATACATTTTTTAAACTCTTTGTATAATAGATTAATGTATTCCACAATGAAACAATATTTATCTGTTCATATTACTCCATACAATACTTAACAAAGGTGTTTAATGTCTTAATTTGTATTTTCTACTTTTCATATACTCGCCTTAAAAAATTAAAAAGTAACATTTTTTATCTGCTTTATTTTTAAATCTTTGTTAAAAAATATAACAAAAACTTTTTAATCAATTTACTTGGTAAACAAGTAATATAAAAGTTTTTTTTTCAAAGTCAATTCCTACTTACATTAACAGAGAAAAAATGTATTTTAGTTTCTTTTTAGTTTATAATTATAACTAATATAAATATGTATATACATATATCAGAATAACAATATTAAATGACAAAATAGAAAGCAAATTTCATTGCTATTTTCCATTTTTTTTTCTAGGTAGGTTATTGGACTATTAGTTTTTGTTTCTTACTATTTATAAGCTTTTTTTCACTTGCTTTCTGTTGTAGTTTCCTTTTCGCTTTCCTTTCGCATTGTCCGTTTGTGAAGCAAGGTTCGATACCATTAGTACAGTTTGTTTTATTTTATTCCTTTTATTCACGTTTAATCCTTGCACATTATTTATCATACTGTATGGTAACCATGACAACAAATCAATGTTGTGCAACAGAGATTTTGACAACAACCTGATGGAGGCAAAAAAAAAATCCATATACTTCTTTGAGAATAACACCTTTAGCTATGGAAAAGTTGGCTGAGTTCCAAAATCGCTACTTTGAGCATCAAGATACTCAGTTTGAATCCTATACTGTTAAATTTATACCTAGTATGCCTATACTGTTAAATTTTTATAATTTAATTATTGAACAAATATTTGAAAAAACTGTGTTAACATCAATTGTAATCCACTACAGGTTAAAAAAGTGTATTTGAATGTTATTGGATAAATAAAAATGTATTTTATTAATGATTGAAAATTTGTACAAGATATATATCAGGAAAGTATGAGCTAATAGAAGGAATTCAAAAAACCACTACTTACTGATATTACTCAGATGAAGGATTTGCACTTAATCAGTGCATTGTTCAATGGTGAAACTCATGGACAAAACTGTCTGCTTTCAGATGTGTTGTGTTATTGGGAATCTGTGCTGTTTTTGGCATTTTGGGATGTATTGTTGTTCTGAGTAGTTTTTTATTACGTATTATTATATACTGTCCAATTGGTGAGTGTGTTTTATCATTTAGTACGTGTTGTGGTTGCTTTTTGTGATGTGTATATATTACATAATTTTCTGTTCTGTTCACTTTATTGCTTCTATTGAGGAGATGTGGAATTTCTAGGTTTAATCAATGTTGGTGTTTGTGTTTAGTGTGTCTTGTATATGTAGAGCAAAATTTTATTTAAGTTCTGTGTTTTTGGGGTCATTTATGTATTTCCTTGTATTTTGTGGTGAGGTTTGAAGTTTTTTGTTGTTTGTCCTATGTAGATGCTTGGCCAATCATTACATGTGATTTTGTATAATCTTGCTCTGTTGTGTTTGTTCTGGAATATCTTTGTGTGGTGTAAATATTATTTGGATGTATTAGATGATTCGAAACTGGCCCTGTTTTTAAGTTTTCAAAAGGATAAGACTATATTTCTGATGTTTATATCCCGTTATGTACTTATGTTTTTGTGTTATTGTAATTGTTTTAAAAGTGTATTCTAAGTGTGTAATGTACTCTAGTGTATTGTATTCTATGTGTTTTGTTTTTTTTAGTATTATGTTGCCTATGAATGTCTTTGTATCTGTTTTTTGTGCAGTCTATTTTATTGTGTTGAGTTCATTTATTGTGCCTTCGTTGTTCATAGGTATGTTTATTAGTGTAACATATAATAATATATATTATTAACATAACATATATTATGTATTTACCTTAAATATGTTTTTTCTAATATTAAAAGAATAATTTGATTTTTTACACTATGATAAAAAAAATTATTGTTACACCATTATACAATTTAAAATCAATGATTTTATTTCACTTTTAATAGTTTTGTGTTTTACTGAAAATTGTGCTTTAATCTAGCAGTACATGTATTTTTTCACTGATAGTAGTTGGAATAACGGATGCTAATGACCATTAATACATTTATTTAGATTCAGATTTATTCTCACTAGCTCAAATATTAGTGAAAGTAAAAACGATCAATAAAAACTAAAACAAGTAATATATAAAAAAAAAAATTTCAAGTAAATTTCTACTGAGGTCAACAAAGAAAAGTTTTATCATTTTTTGCTTATTTCCAGCTTGTTTCTTTATTTTATTCTTTACATTCATTTGTAACCTTAGAGTACTATTTATGATATTGTGTGATAACCATGGCAACAGTTTAGGGCAGTACAATTCATATACTTCGAACACAAAGATTCACAGTTCAAATCCTGACAGACCCTCTAATTTTTATAATTTAATTCTTGAATAAATATTTGATTAACTATATTAACATCAATTGTCATCCACTATGGGATTTTAAAAAATGTATTTGAACTTGATTGGATGAATAAAAACATGAACAAAAACGCCTCAATCTCTCCAACACGATCGGACACAAACTAGCAATACAAATTGTAATAGACACTAATAATAATTGGGCAACAAATAAATTAATAAACATTAAAAATAAACACAAGAAAAAGAAAAATCAACTATTATGTAAAACAAAAACACAACATACTCTCAACCTACATAAAATTCTACCACCGTACAGTTAACCTCACTAATAACGAATTCACACAACACAAAATACTACACAAGATACTATCGAAAACCTTTCTTTAAAACTATCAGCTCGTAACCCAACATCTCCAAGCAGAAGACACTGATGAAGATCGCCACATAGTAATACATACTGTCTCAGTAAGTTTTAACAAATTTACAAAATTTAAAGTTCAGATAGTCCTAAACTAATATTTGAGTGATTAAAAAAAACATATTTTATTAACAATTGTAAATTTGTACAAGATATATATATATATATTTTTTTTAACAACTCCATTTACCTTCCCTCTGACAGACTATTAATATCTAGTTTCAAGTAATCAATATTTACACAAATCACATATAACAATATTTACACAAATCACATATAGCACTATATCATAATCTATAAATCTGTGACATTTGGATATTAATACACATCAGCGGTTCACTTCAGTCTTTTGTTTTTTTCTTTTTTGATTGATGAAGATCATTTTTGATCTAAATATTCCAATAGTGTGTTAAGTTTTTATATGTGTTTGCAGTTTTGGACTATTGCCACTAGGTAAGTCTCTCAGTCTCCTATCTAGTCCAAAAATTCATATACAGTCGGCGCCGCTTATTGTGATCATATTTGTCACAAGCATATTTGATAACAATAACCAAACGATAACAATAACCGAACTCTTAATCATGATGTAGTCTACAGCCGTACTGCATTGAACTCACTGTATTATGACCACAACTGTTTGTTCTGAACGATATGTAAGCCTATCATTACATTAAATAATTCTAATTCTGCAACACTATAGTTAAACTGTACTTACCAAATGATGCTATTATGGACAGTTTTATGTACAGCAGTAGAATTTCTGTAACTTAGTTTTCTACTTGTTAAAATTAGTGGGCATATTTCATGTCAGTTTATTTTATTCCACTGTAGATTTTTTTTAAACACTGAATCTAGCATAATTGAAAAAAAATATATAGAACTACGTAAAACACTTGATCAAAACATTTTAACACATAAAACTTCATTATAAAACACTTCAAATTTACATTTACTTTTTTCGAAGAATTCGTCTATATGTGACTGTCTGTAGTCTTCTCGTAAAATATTGTTTATAAATTGTTCATATTAATAATGTTTGTTGAAATTTTCTGCTTTTTGTTGAACAAACTGCCTTAGAATCTCAAGAGCTTGGGGAACTTCCTGCTTAGATCTTAGCGGTACACATTTATCATTTTCGTCATCATCGGTGCCTTCTTCTTCTTCAGTAACTTTTGATGTTGAAGCAACTACCTTACAAATATTGTCTTCAGTCATTTCCGCTGCTGTTTCAATACTATCGTCAACTTCCATCCACTCAGTATATTCTTTTAAGGACAAATCGAAAGGCTTCAAGTTCTCTTCAGAGTCTTCCTCAAATGTAGCTTGCTCTTGATTTTCTTCAACAAAAAACCCACCTTTTCTAAAGCAATTTTTCACAGTTTTTTCAGAAACTTCATTCCAAGATTTTGCTATCAGATGAATAGCATCGAGTAAAGAAGTTTTTTTTAGCCAATTCATTTGAGGTAAGGGTTTGAAATTCATCCATATTTTCTATAATTCTAGCACGCATCTCTTGCCGATAAAAACTTTTGAGATTTTTAATTATGCCTTGGTCACATGGCTGAATAATTGATATAGTATTGGCCGGAAGTTAAATCACTTTGATGTGTTTTAGCGTAGTGCTTATGTCATTATGTGCAGTGCAGTTGTCTAGTAGAAGGATAATGTTGCGTTTGAGGCTGGTATCCCATTTAGTCAGCCATTCATTAAAAACTTTTGATGTCATCCAAGCATTGGAGTTTGAATGATATTCAACCGGTAGCTTTTTGATACCTTGAAAACCACCGTGGATTTTTAGATTTACCGATAATTAAGAGTTTTTCTTTATGACCAACCATGTTAACACAACACAAAACAGTTATTCTTTGTTTACATATTTTACAGCCGTTAGCACTTTCATTTTTAAATAAGTAAGTATGTTCGGGTAAAGCACGATAATAAAGTCCTGTTTCATCTGCATTGTATAAGCAGATAGGAGAATACTAGGCCAAAATCTTTGGCCATTCGTATTGTAACCAGTCCTCAGCTACAACAAAATCAGCATTTTTTTTTCACCACACGTTTTCTTGTAAACAATGTTTTCCTTTTTCTTCCATCGATTGAACCATCCATCTGTGGCTTTAAAATCCTGTTTTCCTATTTTTTTGGCAAGATCCTCAGCTTTTATTCGCATTAGTGAGCTGTCAACTCGAGCATCTTTTTCGCGAACAATTTTAAACCACAATTTCAAATCTGCTTCCACTTGAGTATCCTTCCCAGAACGATGTCTTTTGTTGTCAACATTTGCATTACACTTTGATAATGACAAGATTTTTTCTTTGTTGTTCAATATTTTACATAAGAGAGGTTGAGAAACGCCAAGTTGAGAAACAGCGTTTCTTTGACTCATTTTTGGTAATTTACTGTACCTATCTAGAATATCAAAAGTATTTGTTTAAGACTTAAATCGCGTCATTTCTTTTGAGATTCGGACATATTGCTATACTGTCCTTTGAAACTTCAAGTGACACTAAACTCTACAAAACAAACGAAAAAGATCTTTAAAAATTAAGTTATGTAAAATCACACTGAAATGCTGTAATAAACGTTCATAAAAATTCACTGTTAAAAATACAGTAAGACTGTACTGTAAATGGTTCAGTAGTAACATCAACACATCAACTAATGTTAACCAACAACTAAGGTCGACTCAGCGAGGCTAGGGTGTTTGCGTAAACAAAGAGTAAGGGAGACATTCTGAGAACTGTGCTAAGTGCTGAAACCGTTATAAAGTATTTCTGTCATTCTAAAAATAAACATTCTATGAATTGGGCGTCATTGTGTGTTGCACGTGCTGTTTACACTACTTTGTAGACATTTTTACTTGGTCTATGCTAGTATACGTTGACACATATGATTTTGAATGGCAAATTAAATGATAATAATAAGCGAACAGATGATTACAATAAGCGGCCTAATTACAATGTATTAATATATGTCCGTGTTTGTTTTGCAATGAAACGATAACAATAACCGAATGATAACATTAACCGTGATCACAATATGCGGCGCCGACTGTATATCGAAATCTTGTTGCTGTTCAGTATAATTCAAGCAAAAGTGTAATTTGTATATATATATATATATATATATATATATATATATATATATATATATATATATATAAAGTTGATATATTACTATTGTAAATACTTTTATCCACTTTTATATTACAATAGTAATATATCAACTTCATAAAGTCAGTGCAACGGAAAAATAATGGACAACGTAAAATATAATGATATATATGTATATATATATATATATATATATATATATATATATATATATATATATATATATATATAAGGAGAGTGTCAGCTAATAGAAGGAATTTAATAGCAATTAAACCCCCAATTATCTTTAATGATGAGTTGTTGATAATTAGAAAATTAGTTACCCAACTTACTTTAATGATTAGCTATCAATAGTTAGCAAATATAACTAGCAAATATCCTGTTGACATTTTAGTAGCACACTTGTTTTCCTCATTGCTATAAATATTTGAAACTGTGAGTAAAACAATTACATAACTTAATTCTTTAGTTGCAGTATATTATTCACACACACGAAAATGATTAGATTAAAACTATGTGATAAAATTATGACCACAAGGAAAGTATCCTGACCACAATATAGGTCAGCCTACAATGATAATAACTTATGAGTACATTCAGTTTTGTTTTCTTTTTCTGTGATGTTAATTCAATCACCCAGTATAGTTATCTCCTAGCCAGTCTGTTGTCCCCTATCAAGCATCCTTAGTGATAACATTTCTAGAAAATTTTATTGTGATATCTCTGCTGTATTTTGTTTGGTGTAATAGATAGCCTGTTAAGGAGTTTACAAAATTCAATAATGCACAGAAGTCTAATCAATATATTCGGCAAAACAAGTTGCTTTGAAAACCTTTCAATTTTAAAATAATGTCAAAATTTTATCAAGCATACTTTATAGGAAACGTAATAAAGGTAAAATTTTCTGTAGTAGATTGTTTTAAAATAAGTTAATTTTTTTATGATAAAATCATTATATATGATCTTCAATTATATTGATCTAAATTTATTTTCAAGTAATACAATTTTAAAGACAAAAAATATCAGTTCATTGATTAATCAATAACAAATTAATCCTAGAAATAATAATAACTTTAGGGGTTTTTAAGGTGTTTAACAGTTTTATATTAAAGTTGCTTGTAATCATCTTAAATTTGCTGATTAAACTAGAATTAAAAGGAAAGATGTTTCGAAACGCGCAGCAAGTAAGCCCTTAGGTATTCACTTAGGTAAGTATTATTTAATTATAGTTTTATATTGTTTGCTTGCACAAGATTCTAATCATCAGCTGCTAAGTTGACTAGGAAGTGTTGTCGGTTAAAAACATTCTTTCACTTTCAAAATCTTACCAAATTCACCAGAAAAACTACAAAAATACCTACAAAGAAATGCATAGTACAAAGAAATGGATATATTACTATAAATATTGGAAACCTATTGCCCTACTTAAATTGCAAAACACAAAAAAACAACATAACAGGGGAAAAAAGAAATTTATTGCACTATCATACAACAACTTATCAAATAATAATAAATCGCTCTAGTCTCCAAAAAAGAGGGTGTATATTTCATTGAAAAAAACAACAAAGTATAATACAACTTATAATAAAACACAAACAAAAAAATTACAAATCCAAATTCTACATATTTATTTAAACTAAACTTTACAGACTTTAATAAATTTGTCACTGGGCAAACAGAACTGGTTTCTACAAAGATTCAAAGAACATATATACTCAATTAAAAATGATAGGATTGAGGAAACAGCAGCCATTTACATAGTATGGAATGTGACAGGGAGGACTTCAAATATCATTTTTTTAAATGCCGTCAAGGCTAGAAGCAAGAAACCAGGTTATTTATTCTGTGTGATTTTGTTGTTACAATCAGAGGTGGTTCCCTCATATGGGCCTAATGGCCCAGATCCCACTAATAATAAGAAAAAGATAAACATGAGTAATTAATAAAGAGGGAATCCATGAATTCAAGTGAAAGGTTGTTTTTGTGATGTCTGAGAGATGTTCACATGTCCAACACTCATGCACAACTAAACCACTATAGAGAGCACTCTCCACTTACTCAAGGTTTAAGTTTGTCTCGCCCAATCTTAGGCCTAAGTTTCTCTCTCCCAATTTTATCCTATACAATATCAAGAGCACAGTGGTACAATATACTAGAGCAACATCTTGGGCATATTAAATATGATAGACCTGAAAAATCAAGTGTAGCAGGACATATCCTTCATAATGAGCATGTATTACATCCAAATGTTATAGCTAAATGTATCAACTCTAAAAAATTACTTAAAAGTTATGAAAGTATTTTCATAGTCAAATAAAATATTAAATAATGAATGCAGATAAAGGAGCCTATCCCTAACTCACCTCTATATTCTTTACTTTATTAGCCTTTTTTCAAATACGAACCATTATTTTAATTAGTTTTTTATTTAATTTATTGTTATTAGCTGTAGTTTATATTACATATGTATTATTATAGTGTACTTTTTGACATAGCCTATTTGGTTCAAGATGGCCTATCGTTTTTACCTTACGACTAGTTAAATTATTTACTTGTATTCCCATAAGCTCAGCCTTGTGCGAAAGAAATTTCTCTGCTGAGATGAGGATCATAACTGTTTGAGAGCTTGAGATTTAGATACATAGAGACAATTTACTCAAAGAACAGATTCAAACCGATAATTCTGTAGAGAGGTTTACTATAATTATTCATAAAATTCTATAAAATTTAGAATACAGCTTAATATTTTCCTCTTAAAATTACTTTATTTTATTGAAAAAATCCTTTTATAATTACATAAAACTCTAAATACAATTTTTGATTAGTTAATTAACAAAATATACTCAACTTCAAGAAATTAAATGGGTAATAACTGAAAAACTCTGTCAATTCATTTGTTTTAAAAAAATATTATTCAAGAATACATTATAAATAAGAAACAAATGATTTTATTTGTGGTTAAACCATGTTCATTATCATCTTAGAAACATACCATACTTGTCTATAGTAAATCTATACAAATTACTGTAAGTTCACATTTTAATTTAAATAAACTTGATACTAAATTGGTATAAGAAAATGTGAAAATGAGGTTATACTTGTATTGCAATACTTAACATAAGTTTTAACCAATATTTATTGCTAATGACATTTAAAATATTTTTATTCTGCTTTAGAATGTACAGTTCAATAACACATGTATAAAGGAATAAAATCATAGGTTGCAGAAAATTTTGTAGAGAGATTTAATATGAGAAAAAAATTGCACTTGACATAGAAATTTTGTTTCATATTTTGACTAATAATATTTCAAAGGAAGTTAATAATAATACTAATGCCACACTTGCCTAGAGTATTAATGGGATATGTTGTTAATGGAACACATCTCCCAAACAGCTGTTTTCATTAAACAAAAAAGTAACTGCTACTATACACAAGTGTGACATATCAATATATGTTGAAGAGTTTAGTGTAAAACTACTATCTCGAGTTGAAGATACAAAATCATATTAATAACAAATATCTTAATCTAAAATATAACAATTTCCATAAATAACAATAAACATTTGTACTTGAGTTTTCATTTTTGTATTCTCTTTCTACCTTTAAATTTAGGTGTTATGCTATACCATTATTCAAGGGCGGCTCCAGGATTAACTTTTAGGGTGGCGCAATGTCAGGAAAACATGGAAGGTTTGGGCGAAAAACTTTCAAAAATAAAGCCCTGGAAATGATGGAATAGTTTTAAACTATTCTTGTATTTTAAAATCACAGGAAATTTGGAATTTTTTTCATCAAAACATGCATTTTACCTGAACCTACATAGATACCAAAATTATTATTTTGTTCATAATGTCTCTGGCTCAAGTATTGACCTCAAGCACTGACAAAACATGTATGCCGAAAAATATCAGTAAGTAGTGGTTTTTTGCCAAATATGTTGAATAAGTGTAAACTTGGTAATTTTTTTAATTTTAAGAAAGATTCATTTCAGGAACAACATTTATAGATTTTATATTTTTAAAACACAACACCAAAAACAAGATAAACTACAAGCACCAGACGTATACAATATAAACTGTGACAAATGCAACAAATTCTACATTGGGCAAACAGGTCGCTCCTTTAAACAAAGAGTCGAGGAACACAAACAGAACATCAACTCTGCATTTTACAATCACATAAAAAAACAGGACAAAAATACACAGACATTTACCATAACCTAGAAATCTTACACATTAACAAAAAGGACCACATCTCAACACACTAGAACAATATGAAATTTACAAAAACACAAAATACAAATATATTAAATGAACAAACCCAATACAAATCACACATACTCTTTGGTACTATGGAAAATCTGTCTTTAAAACCATCAGCGCTCATTTCAACCTCTCCAAGCAGAAAACACTGATGAAGATCGCCACATAGTGATCAAAAACGTTCTGTTTCAGTAAGTTTTTACAAATTTACAAAATTTAAATTTAGAATAGTCATAAACTAATGTTAAAGTGATTAATTAAGATTCACCGATTATAATGGACTACAAAATTCAAGTGTATTTTATTGTTGGATTGACTTTTAGTATAGTTATGTTGTTGTTTTGAACAAAAATTGTGTACTTTTTTATCAATGTCGTTATTGTTAATTATTATCCTTATGTTGCCTTTATCAGGTTTAGTTATCGATTAACATGGACAACAAAATCCATCATCATGGAGATTCTAAATTTGTTTGACACATTTCTGAATAATTGGATTGTTATCAATTCAAACAACTGGAGTAACTTATAGAGTTACAAATTTTAAAATTTCTTTTTCTGGAACCATGTTTGTTGACAAATACATCAATGAAGACTCTAGATACTGATTTTGGATGGATGCTAGATACATGAAATTAGAGTATACTGATATATTCTCAGAGTCTCTCATACTCATCGCATCATTAACATTAAAGTTTAATGCATATCATTAGTTATTAAGATGAGAATGGCTGAATATCTTGATCATCTGATAGGATGTGATAAATGCCATTTACTAGTACTAGGGAAGATAGAGCATGATGCAGATCCAGAAGGGGGGAGTGATAGCATGGAAATTTAAATAATCTTCAGACAAGGCTAATGCAGTATAAAATTTTTCAAATTACAGTGAACCATCTCTACTACTTTTACAGGTGGTATTTTACACCTACCTTCCACAGCCCTGGAAGAAGTAGCTGTGATTTCACAAAGTGAGGTGATTTAGATGGATTGAATTGCTACAAAATTCCTTGAAAAGTCTGTGTTGAAAAGTTTCTTCACTTCTTTGTTAATTTAAACAACGTTTCTTCAATTATCAGAGTATAGGTAAACTTTTATAAGCTGGCACTTTGGGCTAATGGGCCTTGGCGAGAAGAGGATGGAGGTGCTCCCAGATCATTGTCAAAAACATTGACCCTTGGACTACCGGTGACTCATAGGGTTGAATTTGTTACTTAATTGTTACAATTTGCTACAACAAATGTAAATAAGGCATTCACGGAAATGTGCTAATAGGATTTTCCACGTTTATGGCCAAGTTGAAATGTGACGACAGTGCCTGATGTTTTCCTTACGACGGTACACAATTTCTAGCCTAAGAGCCAAGTGCCACCATATTAAATTTGACCTATAAATGTGTAAGCAGATTCTTATTCTTGACACAAATGTTCAAAGGCTGCTATGAGTGTGTCACTAATCATTTCTATAGGCAGCTCAGAAAAACCTTCCTGAGGGGTTAATTTAGTACAGATGCTCTTACGTCTCAAGAAATAGTGGACTGGGAAAAATGTTTTATAATAAGGCACCTGAAATCGCATTTTTCCTATTCACTTATAGTCTTGACTAATCTAGACCTTGTTTTAAAAAAATAAAATCTATAAATGTTGTTCCTGAATTGAATCTCTCTTAAAATTAAAAATTTACCAAGTTTTCACTTATTCAAAATATTTGGTAAAAACCCACTATTTACTGATATTTTTCAGCATACATGTTTTGTCAGTGCTTGAGTTCAATGCTTGAGCCACAGACAAGACTCTTATGTATTCAAAACCTAAAGTTGTACAACCTAACAATTGCAAGTTTTAATACCAAGTTTAGCAGTAATGGTTAGGGTTGGTAGTAACGATCCAGGGGAGGGGTAATTGACCGCCCCGGTTTTTTTTTTTAGAAATATATTTTTCATATCCTGAACACATTTAAATTTATCCCAGTTTACTTATAAAAATGTACTTTTAATTTGACTTTTATTTTAAAGCAATGATATTGTTTTTACATTTATGTAATGTTAGGTGAAGAAGTTCATCTGGTAACATTTGTAGTTCTACCCAGTATAAACAACACTGGCATGTTACAAGTCGCGCAATAGTTCCGTGCCAGCTCAGCTATAATAACAATCTGTGTACTACAACTCCCCATCATCCTCGTCAGACCAAGCCGTTTGATAAGACAATTTTTGTATTATGAACAAAATAATCATTTTGGTATATAGATAGGTTCAGGTAAAATGCATGTTTTGATTTAAAAAATGCTACATTTTGTGTGATTTTTAAGTAAAAGAATAGCTTAAAATTTCATTACCAGGGCTTTATTTTTGAAAGTTTTTTGCCCCAAACATCTCATGTTTTTCTGGCATTGTGCCCCCCCCCCCCCGAAGTCTATCCTGGACCCGTCCTTGAGTAATGGTATAGCATAACACCTAAATTTAAAGGTAGAAAGAGTATAACAAAATGTAAACTCAAGTACAAATGTTTATTGTTATTTATGGAAATTGTTTTATTTTAGATTAAGATAATTGCTATTAATATGATTTTGTTTGATTGTATCTTTAACTCGAAGTAGTACTCTTACACTAAACTCTTCAACATATATTGATATGTCACACTTGTGTATAGTAGCAGTTACTTTTTTGTTTAATGAAAACAGCTGTTTGGGAGATGTATTCCATTAACAACATATCCCATTAATACTCTAGGCAAGTGTGACATTAGTATTATTATTAACTTACTTTGAAATATTATTAGTCAAAATATGAAACAAAATTTCTATATCAAGTGCAATTTTTTTTCTTATATTAAACCTATCTACAGAATAATCGGCCACCTTTGATTTTATTCTTTTTTACATGTGTTATTGAACTGTACATTCTAAACAAGAATAAAAATATTTTAATTGTCATTAGCTATAAATAGTGGTTAAAACTTAAGTTAAGTATCGCAATAAAAGTATAACCTCATTTTACAAACAAACTTATTTTATGAAGTATCTGAGCGATTTTCACATTTAAAGTTTCTTGATGGATCGATCAAAGGAACGATCATTTTGAAACGTGTCAACAAGTAAGCAATTACGTATTCACTTAGTTAAGTAGTTTAAATTTAGTTTTCACATTTACTTATACCAAGTTAGTATTAGGTTTATTTAAATTAAAATGTGAACTAGCAGTAATTCATATAGAATTACTATAGACAAGTAAGGTATGTTTGCAAGATGATAATTAACACGGTTTAACAACACATAAAATTATTTGTTTTTTATTTATAATATATTCTTGAATAATATTTAAAAAAACAAATGAATTGACAGTGTTTGTCAGTTATTACACATTTAATTTCTTGAAGTCGAGCATATTTTGTCAATTAACTTATCAATTATTGTATTTAGAGTAATGCGTTAAAAAAGGATTTTTTGAATAAAATAGAGTAATAAGAGGTTGAGAAAATATTAGGCTGTATACTAAATTGTATAGAATTTCATGAATAATTATTGAACTGTAAATGCAATAATGCAAGGAAAATAATAGTACTTTTATTCTATAAATTAAATTATAGCTAGGATAATTATAAACTGGTTATTTTTTATTTGCAGGTAATAAAGCATTGTGAATTTTTAGTCTATTTAATTTTTCTGAACTGAACTTTGAAACAATTTCTCCCTATCTCCCTATACTATAAAGAATATTAACATCTAACGAAGTTCAATTTAAAGATTTTAACAGAAGATTTATATTCCTGGGTTATTGTATGTGTTGGTTTTGTTATTAATGCTGTGTCTGTAGCTGTTTGGCTTTTATTTGTTGTTCTGTAAGCTACATTATATCCTGCTTTTTTTAATTAGTGTGCTATTTTATTTGTGAGTTTGTTTATGTATGTGAGAGTGATGAATTTGTTTGTGTTCGTGTTTTTGTTGTTTGTGTTGTTGTTACTGTTCTTCTTGAGTATTTTGCTGTGTAGCTTGTCTATTAAATAATTGTCATATCCGTTTTTGTGAGCTAAATATTTGATTGTGCTTAGTTCCTCTGTGTAGTTAGTTGTGGACATAGGTATTTTGTTTAGTCTGTGTAGTAAATGTTTGAATGCTGCGTGTTTATGTTGCATTGGGTAGTTCGATGTGTTGTGTATCAACACATACAATAACCCAGGAGTATACGAACTAAAAGCAACAACTGCAATAGTTCTATATTGGACAAACAGGCAGATCTTTCACTGAAAGATATAAAGAACACAAAAGCGCACTGTACACTACTATTGAATCCATCTTCGCAAATCACCTCATGGACACTAAACACTCATGCTATAGTATGGAAAATAACATGAGCATCCTCCACACATGCAACAAAGGCCATAAATTAAACACACTAGAACAATATGAAATATACAGACGTAGCAACACACATAAAAATGACATCCTAAATGAACAAACATGGTGCAGATCACATATACTCTTCGATCACATTACTTCTAACTTTCAAAAAATGGTGCCAAAGAGGTACAACTGCAGCAAACCTTGCAGCAAACCTAGCAGTAAAAATACGAAACTGAATAAGTCGTAAGACAAAAATGTTTCATCCAAGTGTAAGTTAACAATTTAACAACAAGTTAAACTTTGTAAGTTAACAAAACGTCTGGCCACAAAAGTGTAACAAATAGTAATTATTACACATCAAATAAGGATTAGGATTAAACTTCTTTACAATTACAAACATCAATAATTCACTGTAATTTTAATTTAACTAATAAAACATTTTACTTTTATCAGGAGCAATGATTCATTACAAGACATGTTCAGCTTGATTCGAAGTAATGGAAGTGAGCAACTGAAACAAACTTGGAGTCAGTTCTTGTCCTGTTTGTATATAGACGTGTCACAGTTACATAAACAACTCAACGAGCTTGAAGAGAGATTAAGGCTGAGAGAGCAGCAACATCAAATACAGGTAACTCTTGAGCACGATTTTCAGTCTGTAACACATTATTTTAGAAATAGAAATTTTAAGTAGTTATACATAAGCTGTTTGCTTTTTTCATGCCATCATCAATATTCTTATTAAAGATACTGATGTATTCACTTATTTTGGTATTTATTTTCCTGTTCCAACGTGTTCAATTTTAGTAAACAAATTTATACTGGGCGATGAAGAAAATCATTAGGAATACAAAAATAATTATAAAAGCTTTTGCTCACACCCTAAAAATTAAAAATTTTGCAAAAGTAGCAGTTCCTCCCCCTCTAAAACGTTACAAATTCAAGGTTTTGGCTTTATTTTTTTGATGTAGTAACTCGTAAAATTCCTCAAATGCAATTAAACTTGCTGGAGACTCCAAAAAAAATTACAAAATTTTAAAAAAATCAACTTCAACACACTTTGCGCGTTGTAAGTTCTATCGTTTTTGGCAAGTGGAACATATTTATTCAAGTGTATTAGTATAAACTAATAGCTCAGTTGATAATAGAATCAGATAATAGAAAATGACTATTATTAAAATTTTAAAAAACTAAATATATATTTACAAAATTCAAGATACATATATATATATGAAGTTAATATATTACTATTGTAAGTAATTTTATCCACCATTAAGTGCAATGATTTTACCTTGTGTGATGAGGTGCCTTTAGGTCACTTGACCATTGTCAAATCACTGATTACTTTTTGAAAAAAGAAAAAGTAATCAGTGATTCGACAATAGTCAAGTGACCGAAAGGCGCCTCATCACACAAGGTAAAATCATTGCACTTAATGGTGGATAAAATTACTTACAATAGTAATATATTAACTTCATAAAGTCAGTGCAACGGAAAAACAATGGATAACTTAAAATATCAAGTATATATATATATATATATATATATATATATATATATATATATATTCTTGATATTTAACGAGTGATTCGACAATGGTCAATTGACCGAAAGGTACCTCATCACTCAAAGGTAAAATTATTGCACTTAATGGTGGAAAAATTACTTACATAGTAATATATTAACTTCATATATATATATATATATATATATATATATATATATATATATATATATTATGCAATATGTATTCTTGTGTATTAATAAAGAACTAAGTCAAAATACAAATACAAGAATTATAATTGAATTTACATTTCAAAGCTTTTCGTTGGCTAACAGTACCAACATCATCAGGAATTTTAAACAATTCATTTTAATATTCCTGATGATGTTGGTACTGTTAGCCAACGAAAAGCTTTGAATTGTAAATTCAATTATAATTCTTGTATTTGTATTTTGACCTAGTTCTTTATATATATATATATATATATATATATATATATATATATATATATATATATATATATATATATATATATATATAGTAACTAACGAAACATTTATATAATTAATTGGTACATCAACAATCACCAGTAGCTTTATTATATTATAAAAGACTAACTGTTGTGTGAATTTTCTCAATTTCTGGTGCTTCCAACTGTTCTAACTACTGTCAATTACTCGTCCTTCCTATTTTTTGTTTTAATTTTTACAATGATTTAAATTTATGTTTTACTAATTACTTGACTTTACTTTTACTAATTGTATCATATGTATTGATATTTGTTGTCACAAATTTTAAGAACTATGGACTAGGAGACTGACAGACTTACCTTGGTAAGAGTCCACTCTGTAGTCTTGAAATAGAAACACATAAAAGCACTTAAACAGAGATGTTGAGTTAAACACAGTGATATTTCTTTTTGTGTTTTCTCTTTGATTGACAAAGACCACGTGTGGTTGAAATATATCATTGTTTAAGTGCTTTTATGTGTTTCTATTTCAAGACTACAGAGTGGACTCTTACCAAGGTAAGTCTGTCAGTCTCCTAGTCCAAAAAATCTAAATAATCTTTACCAACCAAAACTAACCTAAAAATATATATAAAATATATATGTGTGTGTGTGTGTGTGTTTGAGATTATGATGCACATAAATCATTAATAATCATAGATAAATATAGAAGTAATTATTTTATACTCTTTAGTCTGCTTTTATTAAAATAATTATTTTTAATTCCATAGTATCAGAATTTATTTCCCATTACTAGTTTTTTTATTGTGTTGGCTTAAAGTTTACAAAGACTTGTTTAACTCGTTTTTTCCATTTTACATATTCTACATGGATATATTCTTTAAAAAAATTAATGTAATAAACCATAAATGATGGTTAAACTTTGAAAAAAACATTAAAAAATATATGAATTAAAAATTTTATTATGAAACCGAGCGTTATTTAATATTAAATTGTGTAATGTAGCCACAAATTATCCAATCTGGATAGGTTTGATTATAAAAAAAATAGGTTTAAATTCATAAACCAGTTTTACATTAGGAAAATTTTTTTTTTATAACCAAACCTATCTTAACACTGTTCTCTTTTGTTGTGCAATATATGGAGGTAATAAAAAAATTTCACATTAAAAATGCACAGTTTAAGAATGTAGATTTGCACAACTTACTTTGTTTTAATTCAATGTAAGTTGATAAGCAAATGAAGACCAACTCCTTCACATCAGCAGTCGTTTTTAGTGTATACAGTATTAAGAAAGTTATTTTTTTTTACTTATTACACTTTTGCTATTACTTGTGACCAGACCTTTTTGTTAACTAAAAGTTGTTAAATTATTAACTTACACTTGGAGGTAACGTTTTCGTCTTACGACTTCTTCAGCCTCCAAATGTAAGTTAACAATTTAAGAACTTTTAGTTAACAAAAAGTCTGGTAGCAAGTAATAGCAAAAAGTGTAATAAGTAATTAACAACCACCTCGTCATGAACAGCAACAAGATTTCGATATTTATTTTTTTTATTAGAAACTCAACCCTAACCAAAAATTATGTAGCTTTATTTTAATATGGTAAATTAGTACAGTAATTTCTGAACAATTATTTGATAAGGAGTGTATTTTATTAATTTTCATAAATCTTTTAGTGTATCTTAGAAAACTTAATTTTTTATAGCCTGTTTTAACCAGACACTGTAAATATAGTTATTGAATATTTTAAATATAATTGTATGCAGTAAATACGTACATGGTTATTCAGTATAGTGTGGTTCTTGAAGTATTATCTTTAAGTAAATCTTGAAGATCCCCCAACTCAAGCATATTATTAATATATATATTCATACACAATCTAGAACAAAAATATATCATAAACAACAACAAATACACCCAAAGAATAATATATTGGTACAGATATGTAGATGACATCCTAATCCTATACAACAGCAACATAAGACAGATAAACACCTTTCACAATTACATAAACAAATTACACAATAACATAAACTTCACAATAGAAACAGAACAACAGACGAAAATCAACTTCTTAGATCTAACGATAACAAAACAAAACAACAAACACACATTCAAAATATACAGGAAACCCATCACCCCAGAGTTATACACAACATGGCCAATCTTCCACACAACACAAACATGCTGCCTTTCCCTCCATGATACACAAACTAATCAAAATAAACTAACTAAACACAATAAAACACATAGCCTATAAAAACAGATACAAACACACCTTGATAGACAACATAATGCTCAAAAACAACACACACATAACACAACAAAAAACAACACACACATAACACAACAAAAAACAACACACAAACACAAAAATATGTAAAACTTACATATCATGACAACATATCACAAAAAATAGCTTTCTTGTTCCGTAAACTTAAATACAAAGTAACATTTAAAACATCCAACACAATTAAAAAACACCTACACAGTTCAAAAACACATTAGAATAAACAGGACAGGTCAGGAGTATAAAATATTAGATGCAACAACTGCCACAGATTTTATATAGGATAAACAGGGAGAACATTTACCACAAGATACAACAAACACATAAAAGACATAAAAAATACACAACCCAAATCAAATTTCGCCATACACATACAAAACACTCTACACTCACAGACTTACATAGACACCAATCTAAAAATCCTACACTACATCAGAAAAAAAGCAACAAACTTAATACAACAGAAAACTACGAGATATATAAACACCATAAATACTATCCACAACATATTCTAAATGACAAAACACACTCACAATCAAATGCTATATTTGAACACATAATTAACAACTACTCTATGAACAATAACACACCACAGAACAACAATACTCCACAGAACACCAATACACCACAGACTTACACCAACACAACACACCTGAGTAACAGTCTTGTCCGTGACTCACATCATTGAATAATGTGCTGACCTAGTGCGAAATGTGTCTGCTGAAAATATCAGTAAGTAGTTTTTTTTGCCTAGCTAATACCAAAATTATAATTATAGAAAAACCTCAAGATTTACAACAGAAAAACTGCAAGTTCTAATCTTTCTGCCATAATCTAGTATAATAATGTAAATATTTCTGTTTTATAGATTGGAAAATTATTTGAAGAACTGGAATCTCAAGTTTGCGAAGAACGAGAAAAATTAGCCAAAGAAGTAAGCTAGTTTAAATTAATTATAAAATAATTAATATATTTTGATATTTTTTAAGTTCTTTAATAATAATGTTACCAAAAATCTTATCATGTGCAGTTTGAAAAGTCTAATTTAAAAAACTTATTATTTGTTATGCCTATATCTCTATGAACAAATATAAACTTTAAAATTACAATTATCATAGTACCCAAGTGTTTCGTGTACAATTCCCAGTAGCACCAAAGATTTTCTAGGTGCATTTCAAAACATCAGGTCAACATTTGAAAGTGAGTTACCCAGGGTAATAATAGCTGGTTAAAATGTAGTCCATGCCACATTGCGTGCTTTGAATACTGCAGCTCTACCATATCTCTCTAGTGATATAAACACGAGACCGTATTATTGTATCTTTGCATTTCAGAATCATTTTCTTAACATTGTGTTATTGAAGGATTTGTGTTGTAATAGTAAGGAGACTTCAGCAGTTACATAATAAAAATTAAACTTTGAATAACTAGCAAAGTTTGAAAAAAGAAGTAGAATAAAAATAGAAACAAAAAAAACTATGTAATAAGACAGGCAGAAAAGAGAAATGCAACTATCAATATTATTAAGATACAAAATCTATATATGAAGTTAAATGCTTTCATAACAATAGACAAAACTGGAATTTAAGAATGATGTTAAAAGCAATGCATGCAAAATAGCACTATTACACGGTTTGAACTAATGAGGTCTATTAATTAAGGTCACATGATATATTGTTTCTAAAACAAAAAACTCACAAAGGAAAAATTGTAATTGGTTAATTTTACGTACATAAAATATAATAAGGCAATTTTATGACAAACGCTTTTATCTTGATTTATAGATGGCACAAAATTCATTGTTGTAAGCTATCATTTTTTAACATAAATGGTAAGATATTTAGACTTCAAAAAGCCAATACAAATTAATGTTAAGTGTTTTGTCAATTAACTCATTTCAAACCCTTTTACATTTGGTGTTTAGATTAGATAAACATAATCTTTTACATTATATTTTAATGATAAATTAACAACCTAGGATTTTATTCATTACAGAATGGAACCAGAGGTAAGCACATTGTTTCTAGGTAGAATTAAACAAAACCTGAATTGATCATTGCAAACTAACCTCAGTGTTTGTTTAATAAGGAGTATAATTAACATTGGTGATCTTGAAATGTAAAAAAGTTTTAGTTGTGAACTTTATTTTTTTAAATAAGTGTGAATTGAAAATTTTGTTGGTATTGAAATAGTATCAGAATGAATTATATAGCGTATTAGCATATTTATTTAATGACCAGCATATTTCCTTCTCCCTAATTATTACAAAAACAAAAAAACTGTTGGAAATCAATAAGAAATATTTAGAAAAATGTTTTAACTTGCCTATAGTAGCACTTACTTTTTTTGTGTTGAGGACGGCCGTTTCGGGAGATGTGTCCCTTTGTCAACTCAGACCGTAACTGGAGTTACGGTCTGAGTTGACAAAGGGACACATCTCCCGAAACGGCCGTCCTCAACACAAAAAAAGTAAGTGCTACTATAGGCAAGTTAAAACATTTTTTTAAAATAGTTGTAAGTGATTACTAGTAGCTCACGCGAAGATGGAATCAACAAATGTAAATATTTAGGTTTTTATATATCAAACTTGGCTGGTGTAAGGATTAAATTTTATTTGCGAACAGATTACTGATTAAAGAATAAAAATATGGTATAATAAGATTAAAAATATGGTACAACTCACAAATATACAATTTTTTATTTCATACGCATTTCAACGACTAATTTGTCGTCATCCTCAGTGAAGATACACAAATGAAATTAACTAAAAAAAAAATATATATATATATATATATATATATATTAAACATAACCTATAAAGTTTTAACATGAATTATAGTTTGTTAAAACTTTATAGGTTATGTTTAATATATATATATTTTTGTAGTTAATTTCATTTGTGTATCTTCACTGAGGATGACGACAAATTAGTCGTTGAAATGCGTATGAAATAAAAAATTGTATATTTGTGAGTTGTACCATATTTTTATTCTTTAATTATAACTTTCACTCACAAGCCAGCTCGAATATTATTTATTTAGATTATTGATTGTTAAAATATGTTCCAAAAATGAGGCCACATGTATTGAACAGTGTTTACAGTGTCCAAACTTGTTATTATTGATTGATATGTTTTTACTTTTTGAACCCTGGAGATAAAGAAAACCTTGGAGTTATGTTAGCAAATTGCCGGATCTTTTCGGTTATGTGTCAGCAATATTAAAATATGTTCTATTGTAATAAAGTGAAATTTGTTTTTTAAGGAAAGGAAACCTATGAAGTATCCAGTCAGGATAGATTTGGTTGTAATTTTATACAACATTACTATATACCTATATTAAAATATACAAAACAAATCTACACATCTAAGGTGAGATCGGTCAAACAATTTTACTGCCCAATGCAGAAACTCATATGAAATATTTTAATACGGGTATATAGTAAATAGAAAATAATTGTCTTTCTATTTTCCAACAACAGAACATCTTTTAATATTGGTGACAGATAACCGAAAAGATTCAAATTGTCTACAATCAGACTGATTTTACCGCTACCTACAAAAGGTGTGGTTCTTTCATACTGCATTCCACAATCCATTTATATGATAATACACAGTTACAATCGTTCCAGGCAGATGATGATAAGTTTTATATCTACTCATATGACACCTAGAATGACAAAGAAAATTCTCATTAATGTAATATCTCTCTTAATAAGAGCGATAAAAGTTTTGAAAATGATACAAGGCGAATGTCCCAAAAAACCAACACTTTGCTCTATTAAATGGTTTGACAAATACCTCAACTAAAAAAATACAAACAAAAAAAAATTGTGTATTGTAAATACTTCAGTTTTATTCTTCTTCTTTTTCCAATGGCTCTCACTTGGCTTACACCATTCAAGATCTTACCTCCCAATACAACACAGGTAAGTCTCTTCGTTGTTGTCTTTCCTTATCTAGTCCACTGCAGACCAGGAGGTGGTCCTTGTCCATAATAGATGTTTGGCATGCACATATTGTGCACCTGTTGGATTCTAATATTTTCATTCTGCTGAGAGGCCTGGCAAGACAGTCATGCCCTGTTGCCAGACTGAAGTTAGCAGCAAATGTTTTTCTCGGGAGTGTTCTATTCTCCTCAAACAGCTCAAACACATTATAGGACTTGTCCTTCAATCTTTCCTTCATCATATTCCTAAAACCTTGTCGGTAAGCTGTTTTAATACTTTTTATTCTTGCTTGCAGTGATAGAACTTTTGATGGCTTTTGAACAATTTTAGTACCTCTCTTTGCAAGTTCATCTGCAGCCTCATTTCCATGTATTACGATATGGGACGAGATCCACTACATTACAATATTGATTACATTGTTTTTTACAATTTTATAATTCTTTTTTATATTCTCTACTATTGCACTACCTGTATTATCATTATTAGCCATTGCTTGTAATGAGGATTTAGAGTCCACTAATAAAACAATATTGGTATTAAGCCATAATCTTAGAATCAGCTGTTGAGGAGCCTCATTAATGGCAAACAGTTCTGCCTCAAAAACAGTTGAGTTATTGCTCAGTGCAAAATATTGTGAGAAGTAATCACTGTATATTACCGCTCCCATCTTACCATGCATTCTAGACCCATCCATGTAGAGCCCTGTGGGTACCATGAGTTTAAAGTTTGCAAGGCAATTTGGGATATCTTTTCCGGCATATCAATAGTCTTGTTCACTGGCTCTATAAGATCTAAGGACACATGTTAAATTCCATGAAATCCAATGGGTTTACTAATTGTGGAGGTTGCTCAGTTTCAGATGTATTTATTTTCCTGCCAACAACCACTTGCTTAAAACTTTTGTGACTTTTACACCTTTGATTGGGAAGTAATTCCATAATCCATGAATTGTTGTGTTTCCTATACATCAACTTTTCATAAAGGTTAATCTGCTTTCATGCTGAATTCTTCATCTAATGGTTTGTTGTTTGTGTAGTCTTGAAGGGAGGCTATAGGAGTTGTCTTCAATGCTCCTAAGATGACTATAACTACATCATCTGCGTACATGGCACAGTTAAGCAGATACCTCCCTTTTGTTTGGGAGGTCATTAATATATATATATTAAACAAAATCAGGCTCAATACTGCTCCCTGAGGCAGTCCTGCTCAAGTTGCTTGTTGTTGAAGTGTTGTTCCTCCTTTTTGTTCTTATCCAATGCTGCATCAGGAAAGTCTTCAAGCAACTGAACATATTTCCTCCTATCTGCATTTCCACAAGTTTTCTCAAAAGTCTCGCTCTCCGCACAGTATCAACGCCCAGTATTTAATAGTTTTATTTATTTACTGTTTAATGTAATCTGTAATATAAAGTAAGAATATTATGAAGTTCATTTGGAGCAGCCCTGACCATGACTATCAAATTAAATATGACATCACCAAAATGGATTAATTTGTATCCAATTTCCAATTATTATTAAATTATGTCTTAAACACAATATTTTAAAGTATTTATATGCAATAGCACATTTTATTTCTTAAAGCCACTTTCATGTTTTACAATGTCATATTAAATGTGTTAAGATGCTGATAAAAGCTATAATATCACAAAATAATAATACCACAAAAGCTATAATATCACAAAATAATATTACCACAAAAGCTATAATATCACAAAATAATAATACCACAAAAGCTATAATATCACAAAATAATAATACCACAAAAGCTATAATATCACAAAATAATAATACCACAAAAGCTATAATATCACAAAATAATAATACCACAAAAGCTATAATATCACAAAATAATAATACCACAAAAGCTATAATATCACAAAATAATAATACCACAAAAGCTATAATATCGAAACCTTGGTTAAAGTTTATCCCATAGCTAAATTGCACCACCTTAGTCTAATTAAAAAACTCTTTCTTCTTTTAGTTTATGTTTAGAAACTAGTAGGCCTACATATTTTAAAATTGGCACTGCTCTAACGTAACACACACAAAGAGATTAGTATGATGTGCATGTGCTATGCCACTCTCTTCCTGGATGATTTTTTCTTAAAGTTCTTTGATTACTGCAGGAGAAAACAGATTGCAAATGCTGGTATCTTAATCTTGAGGCCACACAGTGTGCTTGGAAACTTTAATAGAGGTTTTAGCTTCGTTGGTTGTAAGGTCAACCTTAATTAGTTTTACATGAGTAATTTATTAATTATTTTGGTAGATTGTATTGCTCTATAAGATCATTATAGAACACAAAAGTGTACAAACTAATTAATTTCAGTTCTGCTCATTTTTTTGTATGAAATTGTTCTAACAGTGAACGTGGAGACCTATGTTGCACTTTCTGCATATGGTTATTGTGTGCTATTTGTAATAGTCCTCTTATAACATGTTCAACTTGAGCACAAAGCCGAACATAAGCTGTATTTTCCTTCAACAGGTGCTTCACATGTGGCATTTATCTTGGGTAGTTTTGTGTGTATTCCAGAATAACACTGCTCAACTGCCCTACTAGACTGTGAGAGTGAGAATAGGTGAGAAGATATTCTCAATACACAGTATACAGTGGGGTGATACTCAATACGCAGTATCACACAAAAATGTTAATAAATGTGTACACTTTCTCACCTCCAGATAATACTCATAGATTCTTTTGCCGCACTACTTTCAAAAAGTAATATTATGGTAGTAAAGTAGTACATACTATAAAACAAATCTCCTACCATAAAAAATATAGTATAATACAAACTCAAATATTACCTATAAGAGAATAATATATTAAAGAAAGTTGAAGCAGTTAAAGGTTAAGCTGTCTGTAACATAACTCTTCAACCAGACACCATCTTGAGAATATAGATGTAGCATCTGTTACAATGAAGTCATTTGATTTGTGATTATGAGAGCCCAAAAATTGCCCTAATAGAATTATAAGTTTTTGTCACGGTAATGTATGCTTTTGCTGCTCCTGAAGGTGCAGTGGGAATTAGAGATTTAATATTAATGTCATATTTTTGGTACTCTTAGAAAATTTTAAATATGAAATTACCTACCAACTGAAGGTTTCAGGGAAAGAAGATTGAATCAGTCCTAAGATCTCAGTTAGCGTTAGAATTGCAAGAGAAAGATCAGCAAATTGCAGATTTGATTGAGCAGCATACAGAATTATTTGAAAAGCTATCTATTGTACAAGCAAGAGAACAGTTGATCAAAGAAGAAAACGCTAGACTAATAAGGGGAAAGGTTTGTATTCAATTACGTTGTTATATAATTATCCCTGAATAAGTTTGTTAGTAGTAAAGAGACGATGAACAAAGTTTATTGCGGAATTCATAAAATATTACTCATTGTAATATGCTACTACACAATGTCACCTTATATATATATATATATATATATATATATATATATATATATATATATATATATATATATATATATATAGTCTTGAAATAGAAACACATAAAAGCACTTAAACAATGATATATTTCAACCACACAGTGGTCTTTGTCAATCGAAGAGAAAACACACAAAAAAAAGACCACTGTGTGGTTGAAATATATCATTGTTTAAGTGCTTTTATGTGTTTCTATTTCAAGACTACAGAGTGGACTCTTACCAAGATAAGTCTGTCAGTCTCCTAGTCCAAAAAATCTAAATAATCTTTACCAACCAAAACCAACCTAAATATATATATATATATATATATATATATATATATATATATATATATATATATATATATATATATTTAAGTTTAAGTGCTTTTATGTGTTTCTATTTCAAGACTACAGAGTGGACTCTTACCAAGGTAAGTCTGTCAGTCTCCTAGTCCAAAAAATCTATATATATATATATATATATATATATATATATATATATATATACAGGGTGACACGGGGGAGACGGACGGTTTTTAATGAAATAATACTCAGCCAACTTTAAAATTAATGCATGTTTATTTACACAAAATCAAAGCTCATTATTTGTATTTTAGTTAACGAAGTTATTTTTGAAAAATAATATCAACAAGGTGATGTCCATCATTTCAAATGCAGGGCTCAAGTCTCTTCTCAAAATCCTCCATCACACGGACTAAAATCTTTGCAGGGACGGCAGCAATTTCTTGAATGATTGCATTCTTCAACTCGTCCAAATTTCGTGGTTTGTGGTTAAGGTACCCCCACAGAAAAAAGTCACATACTGACAAGTCAGGAGACCTGGGAGGCCAAGGAACACTGCCAAAACGTGAGATAATCCGGCCAGGAAACATGCGTCTAAGAACTGTCATTGAAGTGTTTGCGGTGTGAGATGTTGCCCCATCCTGCTGGAACCAAACGCTCTTTAAATGGATTCATTGTCTTCTTAGTTCTGGTTTCAAGAATGTTTCAAGCATATGAATGTAACGAACCGAATTAACAGTAACTGTGGCCCCGTTCTCTTCAAAAAAATAAGGTCCAATAATTCCAATAGAGCCAAGAGCACACCAGACTGTTACTTTTTCTGAGTGTAGAGGACGCTGGTGGATAAGGTGTGGATGCTCTGAAGCCCAGTAACGTAGGTTTTGCTTATTCACGGTCCCGTTTAAATGAAAATGAGCTTCATCGCTCATCAATAAAATTTCATTTTCATTCCATCCCAAAATCACTTGCATTCTGTAAGCGAAGTCTTCTCGTACAGCAAAATCAGTTTCTTTAAGTTGTTGAAAAATGAGCATTTTGTAGGGATGGAATTTTAATTCTTTATGCAAAATTAGTCTAACCGATTCACGAATGATTCGTAACTCACTTGGATGGCGTCTAGCTGACCGTCCTGGGGTTCTGACTACCGCTTTCCTTACTCTTTCAACATTTTCTGATGTCGTTACACTGCGTCTCGGGCCAGGATGCTTCTTAGCCAGTATGCTTCCAGTTGATCTGAAGTTTTCTACTCATCTGAGAATTGTGTTACAGCTCGGAACAGCTTAATGTTGACCGACATTAAACCGCGCACGAAACAATTGCTGCGTAGCAATAATAGACTCACCACTTTTCATACAACTGTCATAGACAAACACTCGATGTTGCAAGTCCCACTGCTCCATAGTGACTGAGTAAATGAAATGGCGTCTTGTGTGGATCAGAACTATCCCCACCACGACCACCTCCCACCACTGCACCCTCAGTACTACGCAGTTCAAAACCGTCCGTCTCCCGTGTGTCACCCTGTATATATATATATATATATATATATATATATATTCCTGATATTTAATATTATCCATTGTTTTTCCGTTGCACTGACTTTATGAAGTTAATAAATTACCAATTTTGAGTAATTTTTCCACCATTAAGTGCAATAATTTTACCTTGAGTGATGAGGCACCTTTCGGTCTTTGACCATTGTCGAATCACTCAGTGTGATTCGACAATGGTCAAAGACCGAAAGGTGCCTCATCACTCAAGGTAAAATTATTGCACTTAATGGTGGAAAAATTACTCAAAATTGGTAATTTATTAACTTCATATATATATATATATATATACATATATAGGTCAGTAAGTATATCACCTTATTAAACTGGCATAATATATAGCTTATGTAATTAATGAGGTTATGTCAACAGGCTAAACTGTATTGCAACACACAAAGTTATTACATGAAAGAAATTTAAAGTTTACTTGTTAACTGGTTTTCTTAGGTAATTAATTTGATACAATGCATTTCTACATATTTAATTGTTAGAATAATAAATTTTGTATTATAGCCGGTATGGGAATATAGATATAAAGTGCAATAACATCACAGCCCTTATTCAGCTATATTACATAACTAACATATGCAATACAATTTGGATATTACACATGCAGAGTTAATTCTATCAGCCCCTAAAGAGTTGTTCAAAATTTGAGAAGAGCAATTTGCTTTTAAATTGAAAATAATTCTTAATGAATTATAAGTAACTATAGCGTAACTAGGTGAATACTTTAGACTTACTTCCTGACATGTTTCAAAACAATCGTTTCATTTACGAAGCTAACCATCTAGCCATGTAGACAACACGATTGTTTCAAAATACGTCAGCAAGTAAGTTCTAAAGCATTCACTTAGTTACACAATAATTACTTGTAATTTAATCAGTGGATTCAAGATGATTGCAACAAGCAACTTTAATCTTAATAAATGTTTATAATCGAATTTGAATGATTTGTTTAAAGTGTACTTTAGCTACTTAGCTAGCTGTTTTTATGATTTTTCTATTATTTCAGTTTGTATTATGGTCGAGTATATTTTACAATTCTTAGATGCATTTAAACTTACACTTGATTATAATTCTAAATATCGTGGTTCTACTGATGTAAAATCACAAATGATAATGCTTCAGAATCAAAGAAGAAATGCTAGTACGATTAAAACAACTGACTTCAAGGGTCAGTTATGTTTGCAACCAAATAACAAAGGTCTCCAAATAATGGAAATAAGGAAGGTTTCTTTTCAAATCTTATTCTAATATGTTCATAAATAAATTTGCAATACATTATTTCCCATAGGTGTACCGTATAATTGTCTATAAAATATGTTACTAAATTGAAAATAATTGAGTTTCATACAATACATATGAATTAATTTCATTGTGTTTGAGTTTTATTTTTTATGTTTAGTTGACAATAAGTATGTTTCAATACACATAAGAGTATTTATAACTATAAAGGTATAACTTTTAATTTTAATTATTCTGTATTTTGTAGTTTATATTCGCTTTTTTATTATCATATTTATTACTTATCAAATAGAGTATCAAGTACTGTCATTTATCAGGCGCGTATCCAGCGACCTGGATAATGCTTTGGGGGGGGGCGATCAATGCATTTTATATATATATATATATATATATATATATATATATATATATATATATATATATATATATATATATATATATATTCTTGATATTTAACGTTATCCATTGTTTTTCCGTTGCACTGACTTTATGAAGTTAATATATTACTATTGTAAGTAATTTTATCCACCATTAAGTGCAATAATTTTACCTTGAGTGATGAGGCACCTTTCGGTCAATTGACCATTGTCGAATCACTCTCTGAATTTGTTTTGTGGTTTGTGTTATTAAGATATTTTATTATTTTGTTGTTTGGTTTGTAAGTTGGAGTGTAGTATTCTTTGTTTCGACAAGAGTGATTCGACAATGGTCAATTGACCGAAAGGTGCCTCATCACTCAAGGTAAAATTATTGCACTTAATGGTGGATAAAATTACTTACAATAGTAATATATTAACTTCATATATATATATATATATATATATATATATATATATATATAATATGTGTTTGTGTGTGTGTGCGCGCAGCGAGCGTGCGTGTATGTAAAAACATGGAACAGAAAAAGTTCTTTCTACGCTTGCGTTAGAAATCGGTAACGTGATTAAGATTCGTAGCAAATTAGACTTTTTAATAAATAATTATTCCAGTTTCGATAACACTTATGGCTAGAGAATATTAATAATTTTATAATAAGCTATTATTATAAAAATTGTTTATTAATTAATATAAGTAGTTATTCTTCCAACACGAACAATTCCGGAGTCAACTGCGAATATTATGCTTTCAAAATTACCTATTGAAAATCATATGTTCGAGACTAAGGTTCACTAGAGCTATCTGTTATTAAAATTTTTAGACGTTTAAGAGGGTATGCCGAGGGAACGCGTCACATTTTCAAATTAAAAATTTAAATCTTATTTTTTATTTACAATAAAAGACGAAATAACTCAGGTAAATTAAGTTAAAATTCGAGCGTATTTATAAACATAGACTAGTATTTGATAAGTGATTCTATTTTTGTAATTATTCAAAGATCATTACAATGTTACAAAATTATTATTATATTTATTACAGTTAGGATTTTATATTTGAGAATATATAATAACTTAATTATCGAAAAAAGTCTTAATTTAATAATATATTGTTGATTTTTAGCACAAAGTTCTTGAGGGTTGGGGGGCGATCGCCCCATTGCCCCCCCCCTTGGATACGCGCCTGATTATTTCTAGATTTTTATGTTTTTGTCACAACTTAGTGACATCTGTTGCAATTGTGATCACATTAAAGTTTTTATGTGAATATGACTGTAACAACATTGCATCAAATCTTAATTTAAATTTTACTCTATTAAAAAATACCAAACTTATTTTTCCTACAAATTAGGCATTTGCTTCTGTTCCTAGTATTACAGCTTTCCTCTAGTATAATTTTAGAAAGCTCTAATTAATGCAAAATACTTCTCTTTGTATTTAAAAATTTGCCAAAAGAAATTAGGGAATGGTTTTCCTTATCCCTTTTCTTTTTCATAATGCTTCATTTATAATGTGGAGTTAAAGTCTAAATACTTTATATTTCAGGAAAAATATGACGCAGAATTAGAAAACAAAAAGCAAACAGTTTCTGAATTGAAACTCAATATGGAGAGGTTGAAAAGAGATGTAGTTGTGGAGAGGGAGAAAGCTTTCCAAGAAGGCTTTAGTCATGCTCAAAGACTTGCCATTATCGAGGAGGAAGGTAGCAAAATTGCTTTTGTTAGCAAATGTTTAAATACCGAAATCTTGTTGCTATTCATGACGAGCTGATTGTTAATTACACTTTGATATTACTCCCGACCAGACTTTTTGTCAACTAAAGGTTGTTAAATTGTTAACTTACCCTTGAAGGCTAGCAATCCTAGCGCCAAAAATACAAGGCTGAAGAAGTCATAAGACCAAAACATTTCCTCCAAGTGTAAGTTTACAATTTAACAACTTTAGTTAACAAAAAGTGTGGTCGCAAGAAATATCAAAGTGTAATAAGTAAATATGTTTACCTTTACATTATAGAGAGAAATATTCTTTTGAATTTTGTTGTTGTTGATGATCAATTAAACATTTAGGTTTGAATTTCAAAAACCTTGAACTTACAAATTAGTAAATTATGAAAAATTATATAAGACATTTTTTATCATATTTAGCAATCATCAATATTTTCATTTGCTTGGATCTCCATAGACACTCATGAAGATCGCTTGGTGTCATTAAAAACAATATGTCTCAGTAGATTGTTAATAATTTTTTTTTTTAATTCTAAATTCAAATTACTCAAGTCTGTTTATAAACTAAACATGACAAGCTATTGAAGTTTGGATATCCTTTATCTATGAAAGCTGTTTTTTTATCAAATTAGAAAGAAAGATCACTAAGGTAAAATTGCAGGTATTTTAAAAAATGATAACTGAAACCTTAAAATTATTATATCCACGGTAATTTTGATGGGTCCAAAAACATCTAAAATGATGGAAATTGTAAATGTTTAGACATTTTTTAAAAGGCTACTGTCTAAGAGACAACTTTCAGGAACCAATTGTTGCTTCACTCTTCAGTGACCCTAAATACTTTATAGGATAATTCTTCAATAAGTTTAAAATAAATTGTTTTATTTGGAAGGTTTCAGACTGACCCCTTGGAACATAGATTTGGATAATATAACTATATTATTTATTATAACTATATTATTTAGTAGCCAATACAACATTTCAGTTAGACAATTGTAGACAGCATAGTACAATTTTAGAAATCAGATATTTTAGTGTGTGGTCAATGTTACATTGTATATATTCAAATGAAATTATTCGAAGAATGTCCTGATATTGTTAGTGACATTGATGGCGGATGCTCATTCTGACCCGACAACTGTTGACACATCAGATTTTAAATTTAAAATGAAATGTCTGTAAATCCTGTTTGGCAGAGTTTATTGTTATGTTTCTTTTTTAAACAAAATCTAGTGTTACATTTCCCAATCTGAGCTAATTTACTTAAAGAACCAATTTTTGATGACTTATATTGTTTGATTTGAAATGTAAACCATGGTCATTTGTTGAACACCCAAGAATACATTGTTTAAGCTGTAACTTCAATAATTATTTTATATATTATCTAATTTTAAAGAAAATTGTTTGATATTTGTTGATTCCATCTTCACGTGAGCTACTAGTTTTCACTAAACACTTTTAAATGTTTATAAACTTGCCTATAGTAGCACTTTCTTATGTTTGTTGAGGATGGCCGTTTCGGGAGATGTGTCCCATTGTCAACTCAGACCATAACTCAGAGTTACGGTCTGAGTTGACAATGGGACACATTTCCCGAAACGGCCGTCCTCAACAAATATAAGTAAGTGCTACTATAGGCAAGTTTATAAACATTTAAAAACATTTTTTGAGTCTTTACAATTGAAGGAGTTCCTGACAAATTGTGTTTTGAAATTTTTTAAAGAATTTAAGCATGTAATTTATACATTTTCAGGCTATTTTAGTAATGTATTAAATATTATGCTTAATATTATTTTAATGTGTACAGGGAATACATTATTAAAAAACTATTGATGTAAAAGTAATGACATATTGAATATGTAAAAGTTGTTAAGAATTCTACATAATTTAGAACACAGGACAATAATTATTCAGTAACAATAAACTGTCATCATATCTACATTTGTTTTACCAACCTATTTGTGATTAAGTGAACGCTAAAAAATTTACTACAGAGATAAGAATTCAAAATATAAAAAAAGTGTGTTTAAAGCAGAAGCATACCACCAAATTTTAACTTCTAAAATAACTCCATCCAATGGTAATATTGATCAGTGCCGTTAGTGGTTCATGTGCGATGATGCAATGAAATGTGTAGGTCATGTATTCTAAGTGGTGTTGACTATAGACAAAAACTAATTACTTAAAAGTTCAGAGCTTTTTGTAGAATATCTATAGGCCCTAATTATGTAAAATTGTAAGCCAATCCTACTTTATGTTGTATTTATTGGGATAGTCATACGTAAAATATTGTTTTAAAATTTTATTAATAATGAATTAACTAATCACTTTAACATTTAATGGGCTACAAAATTCAAGAATAAATTAATAGTAATTCATTTTACAGAGAAAATTTACTAACTTATTTTTTTAATTTTATTTATGTTAGTGTCAAATTTGACATGTGCATATTTGCTATAAATTGTTGAAAATCATGTATGCAGTTGGAATAAGCTTTAAACATTAGTTGGATCAATTTTATTTTATTTTCATTCATATTTTTTTTAAAATTACTCTTCTTATAAATTCATCACAACACTATGCTAGTGTATTTTGTCATCAACCAAAGTTGAGAAATTGATAAAGTAGAATAGAAGCATTTCAAAGCAATGCAAGTTTAAAGAAATTTCCATTATTTTTAAAGTTTACAAATTTCAAATATTTCATCAACAGAATTAAATGTATGTTTGGTAACTAACACTAATTCAAGTAACTGAGTTTAAAATATAGTTCAGAAATTTGAGTAATTATTATTTTAACCTTCATCAGTACAATTTAATATCAAAAGTATTAGTCAGACTTGTAGAGATAATGTTTTTTTTTCAAAACAAAAACATAAACTGAGCTTAAAAAACAGATATTACAACTGTTCTATAAGAAATTAAGCCATATTGTGATATTTTTTATACAAAATTGTAATGTTTTATTTTCCATTAAATTGCTTATAATTAAATAAATTTACTATATAAACACTAAGAAAGTAAATACATATTTGGCAGTCTGGTAAAAAGTCCTTGTTTAATCTATATCTTTATTTACATAATTTCTGTTTTTTTTATCTTTCTAATTTCATTTTTCTAAAATGTATGTTGCATTTCAGTCTTGATAATATGAAAATCTGGACCTAGTCTATTTTAATGTTTTTTTAACTCATCTTTTAGACAGTGTTAGGTTAAATTAATTACTAACATATAAAGAGAAAGTAAAGCAAAGTAACCCAGTTTAGGTACTAACAATCTACAGATATGTAGCTTGTCCTTGTTTGGCAAAAACTGTACTAAGAACCTTGAACATATATATACACTTGCCTGTAGTAGGACTTACTTTTTTCTTGTGGAGATGCTGTTTTGAGAGATCTATCCAATTGTAACTAGACTTTCTTGGTTGTTTAAGGTTAGAGTGTGTGTGAGGTATGATAGAATAGAGATATTTATTATACTTTGTTATTACTTGCTACCAGACATTTTGTTAACTAAAGGTTGTTAAATTGTTAACTTACACTTGGAGGAAACGTTTTCGTCTTACGACTTCTTCAGTCTCGTATTTTTGCCACTAGGATTACTGCAATTGTGCTTCCTTGATTCCAATTTTTGAAAGTTAGAAGTGATGTGGGCGAAGAGTATATGAACAAACACAATACAGAAAAAAAAACATACTCTTCCATCACATAACTTCTAACTTTCAAAAATCGGTACCAAAGAAGCACAACTACAGCAATCTTAGTGGCAAAAATATGAGGCTGAAGAAATTGTAAGACGAAAACGTTTCCTCCAAGTGTAAGTTAACAATTTAAAAACCTTTAGTTAACAAAACGTCTGGTCACAAGTAATATCAAAGAGTAATAAGTAGTTAACAAGCAGCTCGTCATGAACACCGACAAGATTTCGAGAATAGAGATATTAGACAATTTTTAAAGAGTTTTGGGTGGTATGACTTCTAGAGGTATTTATAAGGTTACTACCTAAATGGGTGCAGCTTGAAATGTTTCTATATTTCATACTATTCGGTTATGTGGCGCTGGTTACTTTTGTTTTGTTTCTGTAAAATTTGTAAGCCGATGTTATGTTTGTGTAGTTGTAGTTTGTGGGTGAGGGGCTCAGCAAAACTTGATTGGGTGTTTTTGTTTGCGAGTGGTTTTATAAGAGAACTGCAGGATAGTTTGTATATTCCAGCAGATTAGTAAATGATTTTGTTCAAAATGTTAGATTCAAATTGTTTACATATAATTAAAAAGTACTTAACTAAGAATGTTTTGAAACACGTTAGCAAGCAAGTCATTATGTATTCACTTAGTTGAGTACTTTTTAATTATAGTTTAATCAGTGAATTCAAGATGAATATATCTAGCAACTTTAAATTGTTTGTTGAGGGTTTTGTGTATGGAGCCTACTCCAAAGCCAACTAGCTTTGTCTACTTAGTAACTCTGTCTTATTTCCACCCTAACCTAAAACAACAAGGTCAGTTACAGTCTGAGTTGACAATGGGATACACCTCCCAAAACAGGCATCCTCAAAAAAAAGTGTAACATACTAATACACCTGTTCAAGTGTTTTATAAATCTGTGAGTGTCTCAGTATAAAACTAGTAGCTCAAGTGAATATGGGATCAAATAATAAAAATCTTTACTAATGTTTAGACCAGTTATTTAAAATTCTATAGCTATATTTATTTATAGCTTGATTATTTAAATAAAATTATTAGATAGCTTGTACTAACCTGTGACGATTAACTCTTATTAATCTATTATTATGTTTTAGGCTTACTGCACCAACTACAGCTTCTAAGAGAAATGCAAAGCACTCTTTTGTCTGGCTTGGAAGTAGGAAAGAGAAAACCTTATTTAGAATTTGATAATATATAGCATAGCTTTCAAAGCACATCTCATCACTGCTGGTACCTGATATTGTTTATAAGTTTATTCAATTGTATATTGTCAATAAATAATTATGTTTTATTAAAGATATTTAAAATATTTTCTTTTAAACACTAAAATTTGTCAGTGCATATCAGCAAAATACATAAATATTTTTATTTCACTATTCAAGGACTAAAAATATAGTTATTTTAAATATATCTATAAAAGTTTAATTTAAATCAGTTACATAAACCTTTTCTTGTTGGCTAGGCCATTATAATGTTCTTTCATTTGCCCCAGTCACATTTCCCAATAGTATATACAAAACTGTGTACAGAATATTACTAATAGGAGTACAAAGCTAAGTTCGCTGCTCTTTTAAGTTGTAACCGAGTTTGTAACATTGTTTTTTGTTTAACTCGTCTAAGAAGGAATACAGTTACGACCTGAGCTACACACCTTAATATATTTATTTGCAAATACAGTAGAGCGCCAGTAATCTGGACGTCAAAAATTCAGAGCATTGCAAATCACTATCATGGTTTTAGCGTTCATGGCACTCGGCGTGAGGAGTGCAATACTTGGAGCTACTACAATACATACTAAAAATGTTATCTTTAATAACAAATGCAAAGAAGATAAACCGATCCTGAACAAATGTGTAATAACTAAATTTAAAATGCAATGTATAGTACATTTAAACATGATATAAATGTTTAAAATTTGTATACTCTACACCCTATTCAATAATAAGTATTATTATCAATCAGCAAATTAATTATTAAACTTTATTTTTAGCCAATTTGTCATATGATATGCTTTTGTTAAAATAACAATAGAATACTTTTTCACTCAATGAGTTTGTACTGGCATGGTTTTTAGCTTACTGAGCTATGTACTAGTATGTACATTATGTGTTCTTTCACTAAAATTCTTTTGTATTTTTAAGTCCTCTGGCGTCTATTTTGTAATGATTCCTGGTTTAATTCAGACCTACACGATACTCTAAGCATTAAAATCCATTATAGTTTATGAAATATTAATAATATGCAATAGTTTAGAGATTGTTTGAAAATCCGGACAAATCGGTAGTCTGGATGGGCCCCGGTCCCAATTGATTCAGATTTTCAATGCTCTACTGTATTTTAGTTTTCTATTTGATTAACACAGACAATTTTAAATAGCCTGTATTATGAGAGGTTTCGACTGAATTTGTTTATTTCAAACAGAAAGTCCATTACTTATTGCCTTTTTCATAATTTTTTGCTTCATAAAGTAAAAACTCTATGTTGCTTGCTTTTCTCGTGCTAGGTTTGAAATATCTAATTGGGCACCCCTTTGGTTATTACGTTTATATTTAAATCTTGGCATGATTGATCTAGCTATTCTTAAAATTTATAGGTTTTAAATGATGTGTGTTTGAGTGTGGTGAGATAGCTCGTCTACATTTTTTTTTCTATAGTAGGTAATTATACTTTGGCAAAATTGTTTATCACTGCCAGTATGACTTCCAAATGGATGGCATTGCCAATGTGTCCTTCTGCCAGCATTGTGGATGTACTTAACACCCAATGTGTTCATTCCTAAAACTATAATAAGTTTTAAGTAAACTAATTAACAACTGTAAAACTTTTTTCACATATTGTTTCAGTAAGTCCTACATGAATCATAAATATGACAAGTCATTAATTTATTTAATTGAAACATTTTCCTATCATTTCTTGCAATAAAATCCACAAAAGTTAAAAGGTTAAAATTCAATGTTTCAAAAACAGTAAATGTGGATTTATGACCAAGAACCAAATAATATTAGATTAATTACTTTACATTATATTAGATGATGAGAAGAAAACATTATAAGCTAAATTTAATTTATAAATAGTTCAATATTGTGAACATAGTTTAAACCCAGAATCTGTTTTATGAATGTGTTAAAACCTTTCTATTCAAATTCAGTTATTACATTATGCACAATTTACACGTGGGATCATGGGCAGAGTTACAAGTTTTGTTCTTGGGGAGGGGGGAAAAGATTGCCAGGGGTTCTTGGGGTGCTCCCCTTACAAAATAGAGAAAATTGAAAAGTTTGTTGACATTGAGCCTCCAAAAACGCACATTATAAGATGCATTTTATAAGCTACTTTTTTATTGGTAAATTAAGGTATGGTATTCAACAATATGTTTCTCATAGCATGCAAATCGGGGGCTTTTAGACTTATAGTTTTGCCAAATTGAAATTTTATAAATGTTTGTTGAATTTTGCAAAGTAATAAGTCCAAAAATAAGCCTGATATTTTTCTATGAGAAACATAATGTTTACACCAAACTTCATCTTATACAATTTCTAAAATTTTGTTTTAAACATCGTGACTTGTAAGATTAAAATAAAGTTGATTTTTTTCTTTGAACTTACTGTCATATTTAGAAAATAATTCCTACAGCAAAATAACAACTGATACTGCTGAGTATATTTCTTGTCTGCATTATTATTTTTGTAGCATTTTAATGAATTAATTGTAAGCTTTTGATTATAAAAAAAATAATACACCTGTCAAGAAAGTCTTAGAACCAATGCCCCTCCTTACCTTCCTCCCCCTTAACTCCACTCATGTGTGGGATCCATATTAAATGAACAACAGTATAAAAGTAAAACATTTTATTAAACAATAAGACATAAAACTATCTATTTTAAAACATACATTATAAGCAATATTAATATTAATTCATTAAAATAAATATAAGAATTTATATAAAAAAACATTTGAAAAAATTTATATTTCAAACTTTACTTAATAAATAAATTACTAAAAGTAAAACTAATTTTGTAACTAAAATTACCATTTACTAAAATGCTATTAATGTAGATTTGAAATAATGGAAAACGGATAAAATAAGATGAAAATGGCATAACTGACAGTCTAGAGATAGAAATGTCTCTTTTGGAGAAAATTGCAAAAGATAGAACCATATTTTTCCCTGTGCAGCATTGAAAATAACTGCACAGGTATCTCATTATCCTATTGTAAAAAAATTCATATTTTGATTTTTATGTTGAAATACATTTTATGCTGTTAAACATTAAAGCTAGCTAATTTTTAACAAGTTCAAACTATAAGAAATTCCTTTTGAAAAATTATAAAATGTCAAACCACACTATAAAATATGTAAAAGATTGTATATACTATTATTTTTCAGCTAAAAAAACACAGCTAAGACCAATTTTAGTTTTGGTTATAATAACACTAGTAGTGGGGTTTTGCATTTGGTCTATTGTTTAAACCATCTGTCTAAAAGACATAGTTGTATATCTATATTAAATATAGTGCTAGAACAATGAACCTTGTCAGAATTTAGAATGATTTTGTACTTGAGACAATAAGAATAGGTATTTTAAACTCAATTCTTCACAAAAACTACTATATATTTCTATACAGTATTTGTTGAAACCATGAAATATGTATTATAAAAAGTGTATTAATTTTGCTACTAATAAAGAAATTAGCTAATATAAGGATCAAAAAAGTCACCAATGGTTTTTATACAGTAAAATAGGATATGTAGGCCTACTATAAATAATGAAATATTGCAATCATGGTAAGATTCTTAAGTATAATAATTGGAAATTGTGACTGAATAGACAATAATATATTTTATTATTTATAATTTTTGTAATAAACACTATATTAATTTACATTTCATATTTATAAACTTTTTATTTATGACAAAAGTCAATAGTGTAAAATATTAGATTTCATGTGGAACAATAATCAAATACACAATAGTTTAGTAAATTTCATTAAATTTATAAATAAATAATATTGTTAAAGTTATATAAAAATGTAATCATAATTATTTACTTCAAACATATTACTGTTTATTGTTTTTCAAGTATACTTAGTGCTACCATCATCAGAGATAAAAATTTGTTCATCAGTTTTTCACATATTTAAGCTTTACAACAATTAAAATATACATAGTTCTGAATTAAATTAAGTTAAACTTTTTATTGATAAATATTAAAGTTTCTGTATCACTAATAAAATAAGAGTTTAATCAAATTAAAAAATTCACAAGAGTGTTTAACTACATAAATATGTTGGAGTATTAATTTGGGTTTTTAAAATACGAAGCAAGAAAATTGAACATGAATAAATATTTAAATTAAAAATACTGTATAACAAAAACATGAATTTTGTCAATAAGGAAAACATTTACAGCATTTAAAACAGTTTTTATCTTTCTGTGTTTGTTTTTCATATAATACCTGTCTTTTTTAGAAGTATAAAATAAACAATACATTTTCAGCCTTTTTTTCTAAATACACTTTATCAGTTGAACTTTTAGGTACTTTTCAGGTATCTAGATTAGTTACATTTATAAAATAAAAAAGGTACTTTCCCACTACTAGATGCGAGTATTTTATACAAAGCTCATTGTGTATTACTATTTACAATCGGATTGTATTTATTTTAAATAGGTTGTATTTTGTATTACATAAGGTACTGAAGTATCGTCCATTTCTGCATTTCCATCTATGTAGATATGGAGACAATCTGGAAGAAAACAAAATAACTAATTTTCTTTCTAATAACTAACTAGTTCTCATTTAAGCATTGAAACATTTAGTTTATAAGAGTTTTAAAAATTTTAAACTAATCACAAACTTAATACTACAACTACAATGCATTTGCGAATAAAATTGGTTAATAAAAAGTATCTCAAATTTGTTAGAACTAGACAAGAATAGTGTTGTATTTTAGTTTGCATAATTTGCAATAGCTGGAGAAGATTATACTAAGGATAAAGCTAAGGAAGACAATAAAACAGTTGGTAGAAGAAGAAAAGATGAAATTTAGGATTGATAGAAATTGTGAAAGTAAGCAGAGTGGTATTGAAAACTGAAGCATAGAAACTACAGTTTGAAGAAAAGTAACATGAATTTAATTCAACCTGTAGTGTATGGATTTACTGAGAAAACTGCCATTTATAAAATGGGAAACTACTCTTTGAAGTAAAGAAAGACCAGTATGAAATTAGGATTTATAGAAATGCCTTTGTATAAAAACTATTTGAATAAAAGATGTTAAAGGCTAAGAAAGAATGTAAGTTATGATTTTGAGTTGTTTTTGGAATTACGGATATCATAAATGGTTTACATCCTAGTAAAAGGAAATCATCTTTGATAACATCAGCAATGTGGTGTGTGGGGATAAAATGTATATCTTTACAAAACCAATTATTAGCAAGGTATATTTGCAGAACCTGAATTGTCAGTTCTTGCTGATAGTAAATGGAAAGTATAATTATTGAAAGTAAGGCCTTTGTGTTCGTCAATGTCAGACTTGCTGAAGTTAGGTGATAAAGGTACTGTAACCAAAAAGGTGCACCATCTGACAATGTGATGTTTTAAAATGAAAAGAAGGGTAAAATTAGTTGTCTATCAATGTTGAGATTATAAGGATTATACACTTCACATCACTCTAGAACAATATTCCAATTTCACATCACTCCAGAACAATGCTTCTTATAGATATTTATCCATCCTCTGCAGCCCCATGGCATGGACATAAATTTTGAAAAGCTAAGCTGAGCTATAAATAGATTTAAGGTAGGTAAATGATTGTTTGTAGATGACAGAATTCACTAGTGCAGAATCATTCCCTGGAATATCAGAAGTTATACAGTGAGAATTATTGAATTTTGTAGTCCATTACGATGGTGAATCTTATTAATCACTTAAACAATAGTTTATGACTATCCAAACTTAAGAAGACACTGATCAAGATCGCCACATAGCGATTGAAAACGTTCTGTCTCAGTAAGTTGAAACAAATTTACAAAATTTAAAGTTCGGATAGACATAAACTATTGTTTAAGTGATTTATACAGTGGGGCAGTGTACTCTTTATACACAAGGAACACAGACGAATTCATTCTTGTAACAGCACAAATATTTTCATATATTTTACCCTGTTATAAAAGGCAAGGATTTCCTGATATTATCTTTAAATGACAAGAAAATTGTGTTTTTATTCAGTTTTCATTATCAGAGATATTCTAATCTGAGCAATATATGTTAGTTTGTTTGTGATATAGGTCAGAAATCCTGGAAAAGGTGAGGTTAAATATTATAGAAACATAAAGTGATACCTACAAGGAGATTTAACAACTCTATAAAGAATAATACATAACCAAACGTACTTTACAGAGGAAGGGATGTTACCAGGATGCTCAGCAAAAAAAATACTCGATAAAACAGTGTTCCTAAAGACAGGAAAATAAAATATTGAAAAAATCACGTTCTTAAAAGACAAGGGAAGACCACAAGTAGCAAATAAAATATATTTATCTTAATAAATGATTATATTTTATAAATGTTTTAAATAAAAAGTTGTTCTGAGAACAAAAAAACATTTCTAATAGTAACAAGCAGTACAGTACTTAGGAGTCAGGCAGAATTTCTAATCAAGACATGATATACTTTTTTTTACATTGTTTATTTTTCAAATGGACTGGAATAACAATAATTTTAGAACATTCAGTGCCATCTATACTTTCAATGGAGGAGTTATAATCATATTGGTGTAAGTCAAAATTATAGATTTTTCAAAACAGAAAGGTTTACTCCTAATTCTCAGTAAGGTTTTCATATTTCCTAAACTAAAGAAATGTTGTTAACTAGCATTTAAAATTTTAAATATGACACTCCAATATTGCACTGAATAGATTTGTTGTTTTTTGAAAGGAATCTAATCCTATGACAAAATAATACAAAAATGACATGATTCTAACACCCACAAATAGTGCCTATATTGGCTTGGCCAGGATTTTCTAGTAGGATGCCAATGCAGAAGGACGTCACATTTACAGTCCCGAGGATGTCTATTTACAGTATAAATATTGTACCAGAGACAGAATGTGTTTACACTTTAGCTCTATATTCAAAATGTTGACAAGCTCACGTATTATTTACGCAGTTGTGACATGTTTAAGCCTACATGTCTTGGTGATTTGTGAAAAAAGTCAAAACACTTTTCCAACAGCTTATTGTGTAGGCATGTTGTAGAGAAAGCAAGCTGTACGTTCTGGGTTTTTTGCGGTTAAAAACAAAAATACACACACATACTACATGTAAAGAGAAGTTTACGGTTAGGAAAGATAAAAAACTCACAGAATTCGCAAAAATAACGGAAACGACAAACTCATCAATACAAACATAATAGTGTTTTATTTTGCACCCATAGAGTAATTTATTTATAATCATCATTGTTAAACTTTACTGAAATCATAGATTAATCTTTTTTCTATTTAATCCTGATGTTTGCACCTCTATAAAAGTTAGTGCGCTGCCGCGGTAACCACATTGGCCACGCCCATGAGTGCCAACTTAAAAAATTAACTGCAATACATTTTATCTTATCAGAACCTAGTAGCGATATTTTAATTGAATATTTTCTTGAACAACTGTGGCCTACTCTTATAATAATTAAATAAAAAAATATTCTGAATATTAAAAAAATTTACTAAATAGAGTACTTTTGAAGATGGTTACCTGGTAACTGAAATGTTCATCAAGTGATAAAATAAAGTTATATTGTGGTTAGTGGGTTTTTTATTTAATTATTATTATAGTAGCGATATGTTTGTTGAAATCAATGACCTACAAAACTGAAGGAAGGAGGTGGTATTTTAGTTGGAAAAATTAAACATAAGATATTTCTAAGTAATATAGATGATTTATTTCTGTTTTAGAATACAGATATTAACTTCTGACATTATAAAATATCTTGAATGTAAAAATATTTCAACAGATACAAATCAATCACGTTGGTGGTTGAATTTTACCAGGCACATATCAATAGAACTCCAATTTCCCGAATTAATTAGGACCCAATACGGATAAACAATTCGGATAGTTGGATTTTTTTAAAAAAGGTCAATTTTAATTAATATAATTTGCACACCATACACCGCTGAACCTCCTCGTGTCTTCGACAGTCCAGGTGACCCCGATCTTCCACCTAACGTCCACTCTTCGCCTCGTCGATCTTCCACCTAATGTCAACCCTCTATCTAGTGTAAATCCCACACCTAGTAGTGAACCTAATCCTAAACAATTTATCTCACAATCTGAATTCATTGGAGCTAAATATAAGTATCTATGAAGCACTCGTCCTGATCCAGTCAATATTTGTCCAATATATAACATTGTGAGCATCAAAACGGAATGTTGTGGGGACTGTACTAGAATCACTTAAACCCCACGACGTTATACCCATATCACGTTTCCTTCAGATCTTCGACGTAGCAATGGAGGTAACTGACCCGCGATTGCGATATCGTCTTAAATGCGTAACGTGTGGAAAAACGCAAATCACCGACTTCTGAGTTACTTGGAATCCCAGCCACCCAGCAGCTCCAAAGCAAGCAGAAGCTAGAAAGATTTGTTATTTTTATCCAGCAGCCACCAGAAGGATGACTATTAGCTACTGTGCACACTGCAACCACCCAGTATGTGCACAACACCGAGTAATGTGCTGCGTAGAGTGTGGCAGCAAGTAAAACGGCTTGTTAGAGCTGTAAATAATGCCGATTTTCATTTATACACCAAGAACATAAGGGAATTTTAAAAAAACTCTTTCATTTTATTGAAAACGTGTTCTAGAACTTAGACATTTAATACATTCAATGGTTTTTTGTAAATTAAATATGTTTAACATTATTTTAAAAAGACTCTCTTAAACACTGGCATTTCACAACTTTATTAAAACCCTGTCATGGTAATTATTACTTTTGTTTCTTATAGTAGGATTCTTAGCTACTTATGCAGTAGTTTACAAAGTGTATAAACAGATTGTTTTAATTGTTTAAAAACTTAAAATATTAGGGAATATATTTATGGACAAAGGCACGAAAAGGGGAACTAAGTTTTAAATAAGCAATGTTTATATAGATCAGAAATAACCAACTTCTCAGCCCTAAAGGGCCACATCAATATTTTCAGTAACATATATTTCTCTTAATAAGGCCACTAGCAACCTATATCCCTCCTTATAAGGCCTCTAGCAACCTATATCCCTCTTAATAAGGCTTCTAACAACCTATACCCCTCTTAATAAGACCTCTAGCAACCTATATCCCTCTTAATAAGGCTTCTAGCAACCTATATCCCTACTTATAAGGCCTCTAGCAACCTATATCCCTCTTAATAAGGCTAACAACCTATACCCCTCTTAATAAGGCCGCTAGCAACCTATATCCCTCCTTATAAGACCTCTAGCAACCTATATCCCTCCTTATAAACCCTCTAGCAACCTATATCCCTCCTTATAAGGCCTCTAGCAACCTATATCCCTCTTAATAAGGCTTCTAACAACCTATACCCCTCTTAATAAGACCTCTAGCAACCTATATCCCTCTTAATAAGGCTTCTAGCAACCTATATCCCTACTTATAAGGCCTCTAGCAACCTATATCCCTCTTAATAAGGCTAACAACCTATACCCCTCTTAATAAGGCTTCTAGCAACCTATATCCCTACTTATAAGGCCTCTAGCAACCTATATCCCTCTTAATAAGGCTTCTAGCAACCTATACCCCTCTTAATAAGGCTTCTAGCAACCTATATCCCTACTTATAAGGCCTCTAGCAACCTATATCCCTCTTAATAAGGCTAACAACCTATACCCCTCTTAATAAGGCCGCTAGCAACCTATATCCCTCCTTATAAGACCTCTAGCAACCTATATCCCTCCTTATAAACCCTCTAGCAACCTATATCCCTCCTTATAAGGCCTCTAGCAACCTATATCCCTCTTAATAAGGCTTCTAACAACCTATACCCCTCTTAATAAGACCTCTAGCAACCTATATCCCTCTTAATAAGGCTTCTAGCAACCTATATCCCTACTTATAAGGCCTCTAGCAACCTATATCCCTCTTAATAAGGCTAACAACCTATACCCCTCTTAATAAGGCTTCTAGCAACCTATATCCCTACTTATAAGGCCTCTAGCAACCTATATCCCTCTTAATAAGGCTAACAACCTATACCCCTCTTAATAAGGCCGCTAGCAACCTATATCCCTCCTTATAAGACCTCTAGCAACCTATATCCCTCCTTATAAACCCTCTAGCAACCTATATCCCTCCTTATAAGGCCTCTAGCAACCTATATCCCTCTTAATAAGGCCTCTAGCAATCTATATCCCTCTTAATAAGGCCACTAGCATCCTATACCCTCCTTATAAGGCCTCTAGCAACCTATATCCCTCCTTATAAGGCCTCTAGCAACCTATATCCCTCTTAATAAGGCCTCTAGCAACCTATATCCCTCTTAATAAGGCCTATAGCAACCTACATCACGCTTAATAAGGCTTCTAGCAACCTATATCCCTCCTTATAAGGCCTCTAGCAACCTATATCCCTCTTAATATATATTTATTTATTTATACAGTAGAACTTGGATAATTCGAAGCCTAAGGGACCAATTAAAACATTCGAATTAACCAGAAATTCGCACTATAAAAAGTGGAGAGTAGAGTAAAAGGGGAGAAAAACTGGACCCTTTCAATCAAAATGTCCAGCTTTTTCTGTCTACGACGACCGTTCCGGCCGTTTTCAGGTATCGTGTCACTAAGTTGAACACAAAATTTGAATAAGCAATCTACTTAGACGTAGTGGACTTCTAACTTATATTATTAGCACTGTATTTTTTAAATTTGAGAACACATCTCAGAAAGTTTAGCATAAATTAATTCTGCACATCATTACGAGAAAATTGATACCAAACCATGTACAATTTATTGTCACTGTTCATGAAGAGATAACACGAAATAAAAATGTGTCAACTGTATTGGCATTAGTGTTTAATTCCAATCATTAATAAAATATATATTACATAATTTACATACGTGACTCAATAATAAGACAAACTTTTACATATGTTAATGTTTAATGAAGTGACGTTTATAGTAGCCGACTTATACGGAATTTTAGTATGTAAGTGACAAAGCAACAAAGAACACAAACATCTAGCACAAAGCACAACTGTATAAATCTAATGCTTAGTCAACAGTCTCAGATTTAACTGAGGAACTCTTTTGTTTGTCCAGAGCTATTAGGAAGGTTATGGCTCACGTAGTTTCTTAAGATTCTATTAGCCGCTTGTAACACCCATAATGTTAGACCCAGATGTTTGGATAGGTAAAGTAGACTTTAGCCTAGAGCGGCAAAATTGAGGCACTTTGGTAATTTATTAAAAATATACACTTCGCTTATTATATAACACAGAAAATTCTATGTTGGTCAAAATATTTGAAGTATGCTTCGAGACCTATGCATCACGGTAGGAAGAGACTCAGGAGTGCTGAATACAACTCATTTTTTTTTAAATGTTAATAAATAGAAGTAAACGTAATTTTATTAAATAATGTATTAAGAAAAGTATTAAATTTGTAATTTAATTAATTTGTTAGCTAAAGGAAAACACTGTACTTAATAAGTTAAAGTGCCTAAATACTACTGAAGTAAATCATGGGTTGTTTGGTATCATTTTTCTTGTAAATTTAAGTAGAATCAATATTTATTAATTATTTTTAGTTAAAATTACAACTTAAAAAAATAGAGTTTGGTTAGAAGATAGTACTCAATGACCAATGGAGCTCAAATACGGCCGATTTCGGTTCGTCCTAATCCTCTGCGCTCGTAAGGGTGAGTGTACGTGCGTGCGAGAGAAACTGACCTTAGCGTCCAGGGACATTTGCATTTTGCTATTGGTATAGTGGGTACGAGTCAATTTCTTGGGTCAATTTAGTTGTATTTATCTACAAAAATATTCTCACTTATAAAGCACTAAATATTATATTTTTATACGGGTGTTCCACTATTTTGGTTTATTTCGTATGTAAACAAGAATAATTAATTATAAAAATAATTACACTTCTGACCTACACCGAGTAAAATCTATAATGAGCCTCTCACTCCACGTGACAAGAAAACTGCTGGAGCGATTTAAAATGTTTTAGACGTCTGACAGAAGGTCAATGGGCAATAAATATCTGTCTTTATTTATGCTGTTGATAAACAGAGTTGATAAACATCCCTTATGAAAGACAAGCACAGACATTTAGTCATGTGCGTGACAAATCAGAAAATAATCTCTAACCGCCTACGAAACAAGTCCCATGCTCTCGATGGAAAGAATTCTTGGATCACTAGTGCGCCTAGAATTCGAACCCTAATCCAAACTAATAACTTTATCAAAGACATTAAACTTTGAATTATGGTTAATTATTTTACATTAATAGCATAGAAAGTTCAAGGGTACATCCCAAATTATCCGAATCACATCAGAATTATCCAAATTCTACTGTGCGTGTGCGTGTGCGTGCGTGCGTGCGTGCGTGTGTGTGTGTGTGTGTGTGTGCGTGTGCGCGTGCGCGTGCGCTTGGGCGTGCGCGTGTGCGTGAGAGAGAGGGAGAGAGAAATAGTGTGTGTGTGTATGCGTTTTAAAAAGTTTTTTTTTCTAGTGGTTGACTCTGAAAATAAACTTTTCAAGGAATACGTGTCGCCTATGAGGGAATATGATAACAAAATAAGGCAACTTATTAACTACATGAGCACATTACTATCTTCAGGAAGAATTTTTCATATCAATTACTAATGAATTGATTTTACTCATTATTGAAGAAATAATGTGTTTTAATAATAATCCCTTCTACAATGTAGCCTACATTATTATGTATGCCACTATACTGTACACTAATTAGAGGTAAGATAACGTAAAAATACTCACAGAACTACCCTCGGAAGAATTTTTCCAAATCATACAACTATCTGCTCAAGTTACAATGTTACTTTTATTACTATTATAGATTATATTTATAGCCTACAATATTATATTTATATAATATTACGTAATTTTCATTTAAGATTATTTCTTTCTCATTTTAAAGAAATTATGAACGGCATTTATATTAATAATAATTTGTTCTATAATGTACATCGTTATTTAAGGTTGTAGAGTTATACAGTATTACGTCTTATAGTATCCATTCACTTTAGCACCCTTGTCTGCCGTTCCAAGTTATTTAAATAAGAACATTTTTTTTTTTTAATGTTTCAAGTAAATTCTTACTGGGGTAAAGAAAAAAAATTTTATCATTGTTTGCTTATTTCCAGTTTGTCTGTTTATTATATTAGTTTAATTCATTTTTAACTTTACAGCAATATTTATGATATTGTGTGGTAACCATGGCAACAGTTTAAGGATGTACAATAGAGGTTTCGACGACAACCAGATGGAGGGGAAAAATTCACGTCTTTGAGAAATTCATTTCTTGGTATTGGAAAGTTGGTGTAGTGCCAAAGTGCGCTAGACCTAGAACATAAAGATTCACAGTTCGAATCCAGATAGACCCCAAATTTTTATATTTTAATTATTGATTAAATATTTGAAAACACTTTATTGACATCAATTGTCCTCCAGTATATGTAAAAAAAATATAGTTGAACTTGATTGGATGAATAAAAACGTATTTTACTAACGATTGAAAATTTGTACAAGATATATGTCAGGAGAGGTGAGCTAATAGAAGGAATTTAATAAAATGTCTTTTTAACCACAAAAACCTTTTATTTAAATCCTCACGTACATTTCGATTGCAAACAATCACATTCAGCAATATGACTGCTTTACAATCGAAATATACATAAAGATTTAAATAAACTGTTTTTTGTTAAGAGGTTATATTTATTTAAAATAAAAAATTACAACACAGTTGCTCCAAGCTGCTCATACTATAATTATTTTTAACTAAAGTACCGGTAGACTAAGTTTTTTTCTGGATTACTCCAGCCTGTGTTCTGATACGTAGAAGTTGACTACCTGTGTGTTGACCCTTTTTTCCAGATTTCAGGACAAACAATATTCGCAACTCAGTGACGCCATAAAGGACCGGAAGGAAACAAATTGCATCCAAGGGTCTGGGTCTTTTGTTCTCGCTAAGGAGGTTTTTTTGTCGGCATTTGCGGGTCAGATTCCTTTCCCTTTCCTTTACATTTTGTTAATTAGACGCAGACAAAAAACGGGTTCTTCCCGGGTTTGCGAAACCAAAGTGCACAATGTGTCTATTATAGGCGTCTCCTCTTGATTTAGTTAATGTTTTAAAAATAACTCAATAAACTTTTCAAATAAAATGTAAACAAAAAAATACTATTTAATTTCAATGTTTTCTTTTTACATATTTTTCTCAAATATACATTGTAAACAAGAAATTAGAAACTAGTTTGGAAACCATGTAGCTGTTTAAAATTTGAAAAAATTGGAACATAACCTCAATACAGCGGCGCATCCAAAATTTCGTTAAGGGGGGCCAAGGACTCAACAAGAGGGGACATCAACTAGGTTGTAATATTCCCCAAAATCGGTCAAAAACCAATGCATACTTTAATTTACTTTATGCCACAAACTCAACACTGTGTATTATTAAGGGATATTCCTGAAGTTTTTATGTTGATGCATTGAAATATTAATAAAATTTTAATTTGCTAATTAAATAATGCTCATAATGCTTCAGACACAAATAAAACAAAAAAAAATTATTAATAACATTTATTTATTGTAAAACCTGGCAGTTAAATTTAAGGTTGGTATAAGATATAGGTTGGTATAAGATATAGGTTGGTATAAGATATAGGTTGGTATAAGATATAGGTTGGTATAAGAATAGGTTGGTATAAGAATAGGTCGGTATAAGATATAGGTTGGTATAAGATATTGGTTGGTATAAGAATAGGTTGGTATAAGATATAGGTTGGTATAAGATATAGGTTGGTATAAGATATAGGTTGGTATAAGAATAGGTTGGTATAAGATATAGGTTGGTATAAGATATAGGTTGGTATAAGAATAGGTTGGTATAAGAATAGGTTGGTATAAGATATAGGTTGGTATAAGAATAGGTTGGTATAAGATATAGGTTGGTATAAGATATAGGTTGGTATAAGATATAGGTTGGTATAAGATATAGGTTGGTATAAGAATAGGTTGGTATAAGATATAGGTTGGTATAAGATATAGGTTGGTATAAGAATAGGTTGGTATAAGATATAGGTTGGTATAAGATATAGGTTGGTATAAGAATAGGTTGGTATAAGATATAGGTTGGTATAAGAATAGGTTGGTATAAGATATAGGTTGGTATAAGATATAGGTTGGTATAAGAATAGGTTGGTATAAGAATAGGTTGGTATAAGATATAGGTTGGTATAAGAATAGGTTGGTATAAGATATAGGTTGGCATAAGAATAGGTTGGTATAAGATATAGGTTGGTATAAGAATAGGTTGGTATAAGAATAGGTTGGTATAAGAATAGGTTGGTATAAGATATAGGTTGGTATAAGATATAGGTTGGTATAAGAATAGGTTGGTATAAGATATAGGTTGGTATAAGATATAGGTTGGTATAAGATATAGGTTGGTATAAGAATAGGTTGGTATAAGAATAGGTTGGTATAAGATATAGGTTGGTATAAGATATAGGTTGGTATAAGATATAGGTTGGTATAAGAATAGGTTGGTATAAGATATAGGTTGGTATAAGAATAGGTTGGTATAAGATATAGGTTGGTATAAGAATAGGTTGGTATAAGATATAGGTTGGTATAAGAATAGGTTGGTATAAGATATAGGTTGGTATAAGAATAGGTTGGTATAAGATATAGGTTGGTATAAGATATAGGTTGGTATAAGAATAGGTTGGTATAAGATATAGGTTGGTATAAGAATAGGTTGGTATAAGATATAGGTTGGTATAAGAATAGGTTGGTATAAGATATAGGTTGGTATAAGAATAGGTTGGTATAAGATATAGGTTGGTATAAGAATAGGTTGGTATAAGATATAGGTTGGTATAAGAATAGGTTGGTATAAGATATAGGTTGGTATAAGAATAGGTTGGTATAAGATATAGGTTGGTATAAGAATAGGTTGGTATAAGATATAGGTTGGTATAAGAATAGGTTGGTATAAGATATAGGTTGGTATAAGAATAGGTTGGTATAATATATAGGTTGGTATAAGAATAGGTTGGTATAAGATATAGGTTGGTATAAGAATAGGTTGGTATAAGATATAGGTTGGTATAAGAATAGGTTGGTATAAGATATAGGTTGGTATAAGAATAGGTTGGTATAAGAATAGGTTGGTATAAGAATAGGTTGGTATAAGATATAGGTTGGTATAAGATATAGGTTGGTATAAGATATAGGTTGGTATAAGAATAGGTTGGTATAAGAATAGGTTGGTATAAGATATAGGTTGGTATAAGATATAGGTTGGTATAAGAATAGGTTGGTATAAGATATAGGTTGGTATAAGATATAGGTTGGTATAAGAATAGGTTGGTATAAGATATAGGTTGGTATAAGATATAGGTTGGTATAAGAATAGGTTGGTATAAGATATAGGTTGGTATAAGATATAGGTTGGTATAAGAATAGGTTGGTATAAGATATAGGTTGGTATAAGATATAGGTTGGTATAAGAATAGGTTGGTATAAGATATAGGTTGGTATAAGATATAGGTTGGTATAAGAATAGGTTGGTATAAGATATAGGTTAGTATAAGATATAAGTTGGTATAAGAATAGGTTGGTATAAGATATAGGTCGGAATAGGTTATAGGATATAGGTTGAACATGACTCTACCCCCAGTAAGAGCTCTGTGACTTGCAAAGTGACCCATTTTTTCAGACAAGGTGGGAAACTGGTGTCAAGTGCCTGAGGAGAAATATCTCAAACTACGTGACTTCGGAAGGGAAATACAGTACTTTCAATGTTTCGAAGCGCATACCTATGTGAGTGCACCTTTGCAACAATGAAATTTATAATATCAACCCCCCGCAACAGCCTCACAAACCACCTTCGAGATCTGTTAAGGTTGTAACCACTTCAATTCGTATTGGTTTTGATGAGCTGTTGGACGATTCTGCCCTTCTACAATGCTCTCATTAAGTGATCTAGTTAGGCCTACATACTTATAGAAGATTTTAAATTTAAACAAATTAGAGAAATACTAAGTTCTGATGATTAAACAGCATTACTAAATAACAACTAAAAATTTAATATTATATCTATTTTGATTCAGGATACATTGAGCATGATATTAAATGTATATGAAAATTTTTGTGTAACGTTTATTGATTCAAATTATTTTATATACGACGCATACTAAGCAATATACGTATTGCCTAGATTTGGCTTATTGATGTATGTGTGGAACTTGGTGTGCGGCTTCGTCTTTACTTAAAATATTGAAGTGTCGCTTTAGAATTAAGAAGTTGGTCATTCCCGTTCTAGTAAAGCCCGTTTCCCGATACTTAGTTGTTACGCTGCGGGATGATGAAAAGTACTTGTTTAGAAATTTATTTCTTTGGAAGAAACTACTTTACATGCAAATGTTCTGTAAAACGGGTAAAATGTATCGTAAATGTCTTTTTATATAATACACCTGTATAAATAGGTAGCGACCAACAAAATACGGGACTCATCTTTGACATTACAGTATAAAAACAATACAAACTTATGATAACCAAACCATTGATACAGTTTATAACAAAACTTAACTATATTTTTTTTAACAAGAAAATATATATATATATATATATATATATATATATATATATATATATATATATATATCGCAATATGTATTCTTGTATATTAATAAAGAACTAAGTCAAAATACAAATACAAGAATTATAATTGAATTTACAATTAAGTAAATTCAATTATAATTCTTGTATTTGTATTTTGACTTAGTTCTTTATATATATATATATATATATATATATATATATATATATATATATATATATATATATATATATATATTACTTGCACTATAATGTACTTACAACAAGAATCTTACTAGGTATATATGCAAGTTAACTTTCAAAAACTAATTACAATGTCTTCATTATCGACCATCAACCCCAGATAATTGACACCGTAGGTAGTTTTCGAAATTTGTAATACACTCATCTTCATTTCTACTAGGAATATTTCTATACATTTGAGTACAGTTTTCTGTCTTTCCTAACGTTGCAGTACTCTCCTCTGTTGACGCGTTTCGAAGTAACACCATTTTCAAACCTTAAATCGTAGTTTCAATACTTAGTACGAAATTATTATGTAATAAGTTATATGTTAAAAAAGTAATACGATATAAGTATCGAAAATGGAGTTACTTCGAAACGCGTCAACAGAGGAGAATACTATAATATATATATATATATATAACTGGGTAAACATTTTTCAAATACAAGAACTGTTTTAATTTATATATTTTCAAAGCTTTTTGTCAATAAATGTATTAACATTGTTTTGGCAATAAACTTTGAAAAATATATAGCTTAAAATAATTGTTGCATTTGAAATATTTATATATATACATTCCTAGATTTTATTGACAATCGATGTAATTTACTTGTACTTCAAGTAAGTTTATGAAACACATTTCTTAAACGAACTGGCTAAGAGGGAGTCTCTTTATCTTTTCATGCGATCGAAAATGTTTTATCTTGGTATGTTTCAAAACATTTAATAAATTAGTTAGGTAAGTCGATAACTTGTATTAAATAAATAAATATATATATATATATATATATATATATATATTAAAAATTTTACTATGGTATAATAATTTTATAAGAATATTACTGAATATCTAAAGATTTTCGTCAGTCAATATAAGGCTTTAGATTCGCAGCAAGTAACATTCTTATTACGTGATAATGTTACAAATATATATTACAAGAAAACGTATCACCATATATATTATATTTTTATAATAATATATTTTATAATATATTTATTTAGACATACTTGAATTTGAAAATAAATATACAGAAATTTTTTTATATTTATTATAGATTTAAAAATATTGTAATGATATTATTATATGCATTTATTTTTTTCCATTTTCCTTTTGACTCAATGGTAACAAGCAACCGTGATACAGAGGCCTTGTTACATCCCCATATCTTAGTACGGTATCCTAACAGTCTATTACTTTCATCACATCGTGATTAATATTACTGTTAGGAGGGCGCGCCTTATAATTTAAATATAACTAACTAATATAATGATACTTAATTTAAATAAATCGTCCGGGTTATATTTCATCTTATTTTGAAAATTAAAATTTTAAGAACACAAACTTGAATATTTCTACTAATTAATCATTCTTATAAGTTTTGAAAAATTAAATATATAAAATAAAATGCCACATCAATTCCCTCCCATGAGATAATGCATAGGTGTTACGACTTTACCTTGATGCCGGAGCCACGTGTTATATCTGTCATCTTGCTGCGAGACTCACACAAAAACTGGCGAGTTAGAGACCTTTGGGGCGAATATAAAACCTTGGAACAAAGCCACCCCTTGCCCGACCTTGCCCTACTTTATTTAGGTAACGGGGTAGGAGCAGGCGATGGTAAAAGGGAGAGTGGGCTCACTTTTTATGGCATCTGACAAAGGGTGAAAACAACCCTTTGTAGCATTTTTTTTTTTTTTTTGGAAGGTGAAAGTCTGATGTCGGGTATTGTATGGTTCACAGGTTCACACTCCTTGAAATAATGGCAAAAAATACAGGCTCTGAAGTTATTTTTAATTAAAATTTAGCTAAAGTTTTTTCTGCTATAAATTAAAAAAAAGTGGTGACCACAAATGTACAACGAAGACACATTTTCAAACATGTATCCTGATTAATTATAAATAAACAAAAGCTCTTAAAACAGAAAAACTTTTGCTTTATGCCCATATGTACATTTTGATTGCAAAGAAATCTTAGAGGAAATTTATTGTCAAAGAATTTTTACAGAAAGAAAACATTACAAATTTAGAAAAAATGAGAAAAATACAATTTACTTAATACAGAAAATAACTTATTTTAATAGGGAGGCTGCTTCCGCTTCTCTACGTCGTTGCCTTCGCCATGCCCGCTGCTTATTGCGCCACCGGCGTTTAGCCCTGAGCTCCTTTTCCACATCGTCCCTCATAAGGTCTTCATAGAGTTGGATGTGGTCTTCTGCGAATCCTTTGTCCTGGATGCAGACTCCCGGAGCTAGAACGAGCTCAGTGATTTCCTTAAACGATGTAGTGAGCTCGTCATCCGGGATCAGCTCAGTACACGTGTCGTTGGCCTCTTCGGAGTCCCAGAAGAAGTACTTCTTCTTCAACTCCTCGACACGGGCCGGCTTGGTCTTCGGCCGACGGCGGCGACGCCAGACTCTCTCCCAACCGGTAGCCACAGCAGCGGGATCCTCCCTGTACTCCGTGTTGCGGTACTTCCTCTTACGAGGGGGAGCAGCCTTCTTGGATAACGCAACAGTATCCGGCGGCGAAGACGACGACGACGCAGCCTCTTTGCTGTCCGCAGGTGTTGGCGGCAGCACCTTGGGGAGACTGGAGATCCCCCGAGGACCTGGCGATTGCTTCTCGGTGCGGGCGTCTGCTTCACTCTCTTCTGTCGGCGGGGCCGGGACTTGTGCTTCGGACAGCCGCCGTACCGCTTGGACGCATGTCCAACGGTCCCGCAGTCCTTGCACTGGCCGCTCCGAGTCGTCACCCTTGATGTCCTGACGGTGACGACACATCTGAATCCGCTGCGAAGGCTCTCCTGCAGCTCGCCAAAGAGACGCTGTAGGACCTCCTCGCAGGCCACTGGAACGGGCAGGAAGTCCTGGTGACACGGCGACAAGACTAACTTTTACAAGGGGTTGCAGTAATCTCCTCTAAAGATGATCGGCTTATAATCGAAACGTACATCAGGACATAAATAAAACGTTTTCGTGATTTAAGAGTTTCTATTTATTTATAAGTTAAAATTACACCACAGTTGCTCTAAGTTTTTATATGTCCGAAAATGTCTGTTTTATTTAAATTTCATAAATATTTTCAACGGATGAAATTTATTTTACGCTTTTCAGGCGTAGGCGGCTTAGGGCAATACAAACCTTTAAAATTGTGCAGCTCTTCCTAGAGCTCTTTAATTTTAAAAATTAGAATTTCCTCATGGCAAAAATAATTTTTAAAAAAATGGCGAATGTCTTTTATTTTACAGAAGAAAGTGAGAGAAATTAAATTTCTCCAATGATCTGGCGAATGCAAGTTTCACGCGTCCCAGACGAGCTTAAAACTAGTGTGAGGTGAACTTTGGCTGTGGAAAAGTGAGTCCAGGGTGACCCCAAAGCGAGTGGTAATTATTTTAGAATAATATAATTTACCAGCAGTTATTTATAGTTATCAATATTAAACCAATAAGAAATTAATCTGTAAGTGACTCTGTATGTGTATGCACATGTATTTATGTTTTTGGGTACCATTGGCGCCCAAATGAAAGTTTGTAGGGGGGGGGGGCTGGACGTGAAAGCAGCTAAAAAAATTTGGTTCAACAAAAATTATAACAAAATAGAGCTAATAGTTGCGCAAAGTATTCAACGAAAATAGGAATGTATACATTTTTCATTCAATTTTTACATCTTTATTTGTATAATGTATTTAATAAAGACTAATAGTTAATAATAATAAAATAATGTGGGTAACTAAAAACATTTATTAGATGTTTAATGAATACAAATTTTGTTAATAAAATCAATTCAAATCAGTTCTTTAACAAATATAAGACGGGCCTAAAACGGTTTTCCTTTTAAAAATTGGTTTAAAAATACATAACTTATTATTATAGTTATATTGAATTGTTTGTATTGAGATTTATCAAAATTTAAATAAATTAATATATTTATTAACTGATCAAATCTATTTGATAATCTCCGTGTAAAACAGCTGTTCTACAACATAACACGAAACCAGCTGTTACATGATATCATATGTTGTATGGTTTATGCTGTAAGTGTGTAGGTATGCGTTTCAGAAATAGCGTGAAGCGAAACCAATTATTTAATCTCATGTTTGTTCACCACGCGAAAAGAAGATATCACATCAAAAATTCAAGTTTTAACCTTGTTTAACCTAATACTACTTATAAAATACCAGGTCACGGCATTTAATTTATAAAGAAAATAAACTCATTAACCTAATTACTCGTAGTTTTATTGAAACCAAGGATATGTAGAAACTAGCAGGAAGAACTTCTTTTGATTTTATTAATATTAATATTAAAACAAAAATGTGTAAACATTTAAAGAAAACACATTTTTATACATGAACATTTTAGTCTTCTCATGTCCTACAATTCACCAATTTTTAAAATAATTTTCTCGAAAAATGCACTGGTCTACATACGACGCCTAGACATATATCTTTTTTTAACGTAGGGTAAACTAGGGGGACAGCGGTCCCCCCTTTGTGGCCTCCATGGTGGGTATGTGCATCATAACCTAGTCCATCAAATGCCCGCACTTGGCTGTTGAGCCATTCGGCGTCGAGCCTCCCAGTAACGACAGATTCTGGACAGCTGGTCGTCCAGCTCCGGACAGGGTGAATGTGGTCCCATTTCATGACACCATCGAGACAGTCCATCAAATCATAAGTATACATAATATTAAGTAGGGGAATAAAACTTTTCATGTCAAAAGTTCTACTCATTGGCTTCATTCTCCGATTGGCTTGAAAGAAAATTGTTCTACTAGCAATCCATAAATAACGTGGTGGTTGTTTAAAAAGAATATAGAGGTTATTATAGTCTGATACGGCTGCACCAATAATACTTCCACAATCATTGATCCTGTGGAAAGTTCTCAACTCTTGGAGGCAGTCCCGATTGCTGCCAGTGTAGACAATTGAAACTACTACACTGATGATGGTTTTGAAATGAATTCCAATCTCCATATAATGTTTTCTACTGCTAGTTACACTATACCAGGGGTTCCTAAACCTTTTGGTAACACGCCCCCTCCTCTTGAGACGAAATAATCCCACGCCTCCCTTTACACTATAAATAAATAGTATGGGCATATGAAATAGAATCATTATATATATTGAAAACAATTTATTTATTTATACATAAGCCTACTTTCACAAGAAACATTATATAACATTTTAAGTTTTAATTTGTAAGGTAAATTTTAACTGATAAGAGAAAAATCTGTTAGTGTGATGCTTGAGACTGCATTTTTTACACCAGCATGCCTATTTCAGGTTTTTTTAGTAAAGGCACAAACCAAGTCATTAGTAACATCAAGTTTGTTCCTATAATATTTAATATATTTAACTTATCTTACTATTTTCCAACTGGTCACGCGGCTCCCCTTGACTTGTCTTCACGCCCCACAAGGGGAGCACTCCCCCTCCGTTTGTGAACCCACGTTCTATTTCCTAGCCCTCAAGTTTACTCTTGGATTTTGAAGTTTCATATCGGCGAAACTTTCATTAACTTGAAAGTCTATATCGTCGAAACTTTCATGCGGAAATTTGGTGAATCAACTTGCCAAACTTATGATTGAAGTACAGTAAAGAAAAATATGCCGAGACAGCGTTTTTATTCTTGCTTATTAACTCCCATCAATATCGCGAATTGAGTGAATCAATAATCTTTATACATAAAAATGTCAAGTTGATTTGTGTACGCTTCAAAAACTCAAAAGGTTCCGTAGTGATTGAGCTCAAGTTTTGACATATATACAACGCCTTTCAAAGATTGTTTTCGCGTCAGTAACATACCCGCTACCCCGGGAAAACAGCTTTTTTAACGGTCAGCTGTGAACCAGTAACCACGCCATCTGCCGCGAGCGTGGTGAATGCTCGTCATACCGCCTAACCACAACCACAGTCACTTCTGAAACATTATCTGTTCCCAATTACGTTGTTTATTAACTAAAACAAACAGCTTTAATTACAACCTGAATTAAATATTCACCTTAATCAAGGAACTTCTGTGTGATCATTGACCTGCGCCGTTCGCCAAATCGTAAGTAGAGGTTATCCGGGAATCCCAGCACCCACCCGAGCTTAGGGATGGTCGATATTTTATGTCACGGTAACTTGTCAGTGATATTCGTTTGTCGCTGGTGGTACCAGTGACAAAATATGAAAAATACCAGTCCCAGTGACAATGGATCGATCGGAAGTTCCCTCTGTTGTGCTTGGACAAAACGTCGCAGTCACTGGATGAAACGTCTATGATTGGTTGATTAGTCACTGTCACTGGCTCTGCTCTCATCGCTCGACACACAGCGTCGATTATGGTGCAGTGTCGTTGACTGAAGGGGTGAGGAAGGGTTGTCGCTGTTGTGATCGGACAAAATGTCGCCGTCGCGACTCAAAAGTTACTAATATTTTACCACGTCTGTCATTGGTTGTTTTGTCGCTGTCACTGGTTCATTTACGTCGTGTTTCGTCGTGGGTGGACAATTTGTGTCAAGTTTCAAGATATTGACAGTGATGTGTACAGTAGACGCTGTTTCGCAATAGGTAGATTGTTCTTAATTACAGGTAGTTTATTTTTAATAGAATGAGCCTTCTAAAAAAGAAAAAAGTGACGTGTGGAATCATTTCATCAGTGTGGTATGCCTGCCTGTTATTTGCACATACAGAGTAGTCTTAGTATCCCTTGTCACCGGTACTAAAGTCACCGGTAAAAGTCACTGATCCAAGCCTGGCACTGTCACTAAAATGAACGATCCGTTAAAGTCAATGGATCTACCATCCCTACCCGAGCTGCGACTGCTTCATTTGATGTTGATTTGCGCCGTAAACAGAGTTACAACACCTGTGACCTTCAGCCATATGTCCAATATAGCATTCCCGAGTTAACGAATATAAGGGCATTTATGATCGTTTAATGGAAAATGATAAATTACGGAGTTTGGGGGGGCTTCTTGCATGCGCCAGGGGGAACTGAAAAAAACATTTCTTATCAGATTGATTCTGACAACGTAACGTTTAAAAAATGACATAACCTTAGTTCTGTATTGCCTTAGCCTGTGAAGTATTGCAAGATTAAACTTGTATAAAGCGTATGCATCGTTTTGCTCCTCATTTCTCATCCATGGAACCACAATGTGCCACAGTAAAGCGTGGCAGGGTAGAGCTAGTATTGTCTATAAAATAAAAATAAATTTTTAAATCCTTTTTTTAAACAAGTTTTTATCTCGAAATTATCTAAAACGAAAATAATGGTTTTTTTTTGCTACCCAAGAATATTGGAGTTTTGTATGACTGGAACTAGGACAGAGGGTGTCTGTAATAAATTTCATATCTACAAGATATAGCAACCATTCATTGGTATTACATTTAAGGAATAACAATTTTATAAATAAAATATCTCATAAAGCTTCGTGCTTTTAGTTTGTCATAAGAGATTCCAGTATTGCTCGGCAGAACACCAGGGACTGAAATGATTCGATTACAGAGTAAGTTGAAATGAGAAAATCTTTGCATAATTCTTATGACTGATCTTTGTATTAATCTTTGCTAGATTAGTGGGCAAAGTTTGTGCTCAAGTGGGGCTCGGGAAGTGGGCGAATATTTGTTGACATTAATTAAACTAAGTTAGTCAAAATTTATTTTAAGATAAAACTCTTACTGGAATTTTTTGATCGATTGGCATTTACAATACATCTAAATGTGAAATTAGATAATCCTAACCTATCGCATAGTTGGTTAGAAATGAGTTTCTAATTTCGAACTGAATCCATTCATTCTGGGATGTTAGACATTCCACATTAGTTGAATAAAAACGTAAAACAGTTATTAAATCTTTGAAAGGCAGCAATACAATACCGGTAATACATCTCGTCCAAACGTAAAAGGGTTCTAGAGGAGCTCCCCTCGCACCATAACGCACGCGCACACTCACACGCACTGGGCTCCCTGCTGCCGCCAAAGGTTTTGTTGAGTCACCACTAGGCCTTAGTCTACAAAACTAAACTTTTTTAAACTATTATATTTAGGTAATTTTTACTGACATTTTTTTACTCTGAATATTATTCCTTGGAAATAAATACTAAACACGACTTATTTATGTCGGTATTAATTAATATTGGAATATCGAAAATCGATATTTAATTACTGTTATATTTTCTATTATCTTTAGAAGTGACGTAAATACGCCGTATTTGGTCTGTATTTCCAAAGATGTAGAATTCAAACATGTCAGAAAAATTATCTAAGTGTTACGGGTAAAATAATTTTAGTTTTGTATACCGTTGCCTTTGTAGGAGACTCCCAGTGGCAGGTAGATCGCCGGACAAAGTCAGCGCAAGTATGTGTGTGAGGGTCGCCTAATTCTCTTGAGCGCTTCTAAGTTAAGTTGGAGTTTAGTCAAACATTCCAGTATTTCCGACCAACATATCAGTGTGTGTTGATGTGTGGACATCTATAGTAAATTTACTTGAAACTAGTTAATTAATGAGTTAAGTTTAAAGGAAATGGTTAATGCATGTTTTTATGATTTGTTTTAATTGACTAAGCAAAATTTATTTTAACTCAACTGGACATCGAAAAATGGTCGAGAATGTTTACATAATTGAACTAAATTAGTCATAATTCATTTTATACAATACAATTTTTTATTTATCTGAAAATAAATTCGAATTAAATTTTTTTTTGCAATACTGTATTGGCTTATGCAATACATCTATTTGCAAAATAGTAAATTCCTAACTTATCGGAAGGCTAGTTTCTATTTTTAAAGTCTTTTTTGTATACCGTTGCCTTGTAGGAGACTCGCGGTGGTAGGTAGATCGCCGGACAAAGTCAGCGCAAGTATGTGTGTGAGGGTCACCTAATTCTCTCGAGCGCTTCTGAGTTTAGATGGAGTTTAGTCAAACATTCCAGTATTTCCGACCAACATATCAGTGTGTGTTGATGTGTGGACATCTATAGTATATTTACTTGAAACTAGTTAATTAATGAGTTAAGTTTAAAGGAAATGGTTAATGCATGTTTTTATGATTTGTTTTAATTGACTAAGCAAAATTTATTTTAACTCAAATGGACATCGAAAAATGGTCGAGAATGTTTACATAATTGAACTAAATTAGTCATAATTCATTTTATACTATACAATTTTTTATTTATCTGAAAATAAATTCGTATTAATTTTTTTTGCAATACTGTATTGGCTTGTGCAATACATCTATTTGCAAAATAGTAAATTCGTAACTTATCGGAAGGCTAGTTTCTATTTTTAAAGTCTTTGTCCTGAGAAACAGAAATTCCAAACCAGTAGAATAAAAATGTACAAAAGTTATAAATTCTTTTAAAGACAACAATAAGATACCAATACAGTACTAGTATTCTGAGAAGTATTTAGAGTTTGCTATCTTATTGTTGTCTTTAAAAGACAACAATAAGATATCAATACAGTACTAGTGTTGTGAGAAGTATTTAGAGTTTGCGCAATAGAATACCCGACAGATACTGTTACAGCTCTAAAACCAACATGAAAATTAAATGCTTCACACAGGATCAAAAGTCTGGTTATTCTGTTCACCATCTTGCGCCACTGGACAATTAGTAACCAAACGAATTAAACGAACTAAACCATAACTCGTTTAACTGCATTAGGCATTAGTAAACTAAACTACAGACCAAATCGTAACATGCTTATAAATCTGTGACCATAAATCATAGAATGTTATGAAGCATTAGTTATCCATTGGTCTATGCATTAGTAATCACAGAGCGTGCAATTTGTTAAGGGAACATTGAATCATTGATGAAAACTGCATTAGGCAGTAGTAAACTGAATTACAGACACAATCGTAACATGCTTATAAATCTGTGACCATAAATCATTGAGTGTTATGAAGCATTAGTAATCCATTGGTCTATTCATTAGTAATCACAGAGCGTGCAATTTGTTAAGGGAACATTGAATCATTGATAAAAACTGCATTAGGCAGTAGTAAACTAAACTACAGACCAAATCGTAACATGCTTATAAATCTGTGACCATAAATCATTGAATGTTATGAAGCATTAGTAATCCATTGGTCTATGCATTAGTAATCACAGAGCGTGCAATTTGTTAAGGGAACATTGAATCATTGATGAAAACTGCATTAGGCAGTAGTAAACTAAACTACAGACCAAATCGTAACATGCTTATAAATCTGTGACCATAAATCATTGAATGTTATGAAGCATTAGTAATCCATTGGTCTATGCATTAGTAATCACAGAGCGTGCAATTTGTTAAGGGAATATTGAATCATTGATGAAAACTGCATTAGGCAGTAGTAAACTAAACTACAGACCCAATCGTAACATGCGCATAAATCTGTGACCATAAATCATTGAATATTATGAAGCATTAGTTATCCATTGGTCTATGCATTAGTAATCACAGAGCGTGCAATTTGTTAAGGGAACATTGAATCATTGATGAAAACTGCATTAGGCAGTAGTAAACTAAACTACAGACCAAATCGTAACATGCTTATAAATCTGTGACCATAAATCATTGAATGTTATGAAGCATTAGTAATCCATTGGTCTATGCATTAGTAATCACAGAGCGTGCAATTTGTTAAGGGAGCATTGAATCATTGATGAAAACTGCATTAGGCAGTAGTAAACTAAACTACAGACCAAATCGTAACATGCTTATAAATCTGTGAGCATAAATCATTGAATGTTATGAAGCATTAGTTATCCATTGGTCTATGCATTAGTAATCACAGAGCGTGCAATTTGTTAAGGGAACATTGAATCATTGATGAAAACTGCATTAGGCAGTAGTAAACTAAACTACAGACCCAATCGTAACATGCTTATAAATCTGTGACCATAAATCATTGAATGTTATGAAGCATTAGTTATCCATTGGACTATGCATTAGTAATCACAGAGCGTGCAATTTGTTAAGGGAACATTGAATCATTGATGAAAACTGCATAAGGCAGTAGTAAACTAAACTACAGACCCAATCGTAACATGCTTATAAATCTCTGACCATAAATCATTGAATGTTATGAAGCATTAGTTATCCATTGGTCTATGCATTAGTAATCACAGAGCGTGCAATTTGTTAAGGGAACATTGAATCATTGATGAAAACTGCATTAGGCAGTAGTAAACTAAACTACAGACCAAATCGTAACATGCTTATAAATCTGTGACCATAAATCATTGAATGTTATGAAGCATTAGTTATCCATTGGTCTATGCATTAGTAATCACAGAGCGTGCAATTTGTTAAGGGAACATTGAATCATTGATGATAACTTCCTTAGGCAGTAGTAAACTAAACTAAAGACACAATCGTGACATGCCCCTACATCTGTGAACATAAATCATTGAATATTATGAAGCATTAGTTATCCATTGGACTATGCATTAGTAATCACAGAGCGTGCAATTTGTTAAGGGAACATTGAATCATTGATGATAACTTCCTTAGGCAGTAGTAAGCTAAACTAAAGACACAATCGTAACATGCTCATAAATCTGTGACCATAAATCATTGAATGTTATGAAGCATTAGTTATCCATTGGTCTATGCATTAGTAATCACAGAGCGTGCAATTTGTTAAGGGAACATTGAATCATTGATGATAACTTCCTTAGGCAGTAGTAAACTAAACTAAAGACACAATCGTAACATGCTCATAAATCTGTGACCATAAATCATTGAATGTTATGAAGCATTAGTTATCCATTGGTCTATGCATTAGTAATCACAGAGCGTGCAATTTGTTAAGGGAACATTGAATCATTGATGATAACTTCCTTAGGCAGTAGTAAACTAAACTAAAGACACAATCGTAACATGCTCATAAATCTGTGACCATAAATCATTGAATATTATCAAGCATTAGTTATCCATTGGTCTATGCATTAGTAATCACAGAACGTGCAATTTGTTAAGGGAACATTGAATCATTGATGATAACTTCCTTAGGCAGTAGTAAACTAAACTAAAGACACAATCGTAACATGCTCATAAATCTGTGACCATAAATCATTGAATGTTATGAAGCATTAGTTATCCATTGGTCTATGCATTAGTAATCACAGAGCGTGCAATTTGTTAAGGGAACATTGAATCATTGATGATAACTTCCTTAGGCAGTAGTAAACTAAACTAAAGACACAATCGTGACATGCTCATAAATCTGTGACCATAAATCATTGAATGTTATGAAGCAATCTGTTACAGATTGTTATTGATTAGCAATCAAATATACGTTAGTAATCACAGAACGTGCAATTTGTTACTAGAACATAGGATAATTGATGCTGACTGGTTTCGGCATGAGTAAACGATCTTATAAATATCGATGACGTATGAATAAGCAGTTACCAAATTAAAAAATGTTTCAAATAAAATTATCATAATATTGCATTTGTAGTTTATCTTTCAAGACTTCGGTTGCTCAATTTTTGGGGAAAACTAAAGGGTACTGTGAGGTATTATCTGAAAACATTGTCCTTTAGTTTACACTGTGTCTTTGCTACTACAAAGGACCGTAGTACCTTTATTATACAAAAGGAAAACGGTACTCGAGAGCATTTTCTGGAGCATGCGCTTTATATACGTCCCAAACTGTGGAAGAAAATGAAACCCAGCTAGAATTTTACGAATATTGTCCAGTAAGAAAACTAACAATATAAATGCATCATCTGCCCAACTTTCTATCGAAGGCAGGTGGACTTGTGGCGTGAGGGGAGATAAGGGTCGACAGGATGTTATGCAACGTTTGGCGGGTTAGGACAGGAAAAGGAAAAAGATTTAGTTGTACCTCTATTTGCGCCCAATATCAGGTTGCAAAGGTCCGGCAATGGACAGATTTCTTTAGGTAAAATGAGAGATAGTTGGGGGGGTTGGAGAGAGAGAGAGAGAGAGAGAGAGAGAGAGAGAGAGAGAGAGAGAGCGAGAGTATATAAAATAATCATCTGCTGCCACAATGTGATAAACTGCTTAATCTGTATTCTGTATGCAGTATAAAAGAATCGTCCTGAGTGACTGACTGAGAATCAAATTATAAAAGACTGAGACTTGAAATTTTCAGGGTACGTACCGTTTATAACATAGACGCACACTAAGAAAAGATTTTCCAAAATGTTGATTTAAAAGCTGAAAATTGTAAAATTCCCTGGAAAGTATACAAGTCCTATATGTAATGCACAGAGAAAGTACAATTTCAGAGACTATGCCGGTTCTATAGTTTACTAACTTCTTACGAGAAAACAGCCATTCCATAATCATAATCAATCATTAGTTATACTATAATGAAAAGATACTTAACTAAGTGAATACTTAATGGGCTTACTTGCTGACGCGTTTCGAAACAATCGTTTTTTTACGAAGCGAAGCCTCTACTTAGGTAAGCAAGTAAGAACTATGTATTCACTTAGTTTAGTATCTTTAATTATAGTTTAATTAGTGAATTCAAGATGATTACATCAACCGATTTTAAATTTTATAAATTACCATATAAAGTAACTTTTTTAGATGAGTGCGGGCCAAGCCGCCACTGGGCGCTAGTTGTAAGATATATATTCCAAAATCTCTCCCTCTATAGTTATAAAATGAAGCTTTCGTAAACTAATAAAATAAAAAAAGAGTTTTAACTAAGTGAGATATGATTGAAAAACTTGACCCAACGGAAAGAAAACTCTGAAGGAGGTTTAGTTCCGATCATAGAAGATTATGAATACTAACACATTGCTAACAACAGCTATACAAGCATTGAAAAAAACTTACAAAACTCGAAAACAATAATTTCTAAAAGTGTAGCCTCAAAAAATATAATTTATTTTTACTCAGTGATCATCTGTGTTAGTTATAGCATGCAAGACTTTTAAATATTTTGTAAAGTTTATGTTTTTACAGGAAATGTTTACTTTATTTATTTAATTAAACAGTGTACTTACTGATTTGTGAATTTGTATAATGTTTTGATTGTGTAATGTAGGTTAACATTGTTTGGCTCCTGAGGAGGATGGCATAGATTAATCAAAACATTGCCAGCCTATTAAAAAATATTTTTCAGGCTCAGATTTTTTCTATATTTGTGGTTATAAATTCTACTTAATTAATAACTATTGACGTAAATGTATATACTCTTTTTTAAAATTTAAATATAACTATCACTGTTTATTAACTTCTAGTAATATGGTTAACAGGGAAATGTGTGTCGAATGAATTGCCCTAAAAACAATTAAACAAATCTATGTATATAAGAACCGTTGTCCTGAGTGACTAACTGAGAATCAACGTAGAGTCGAAACTATAAAAGGTAGAGATTTGAAATTTTTAGGGCATTCTGTTCATAACATAGACGCACTCTAAGAAAGAACTTTGCAAAATGTAGATTTTAAAGGTTAAAATTTGCAAAAATTGCAATATTATACATGATTGCTTCAATCATTTGTATACAATTGCGTATATTTTCGGTTAAATAATACGCTATTATAACTTTGTATTCCCATTCCATAATCATTATCAATCATTAATTATTTTTGAATTTATTAACTTAACATATAAAGTGACAATTTTAAACGAGCAAGGGTGAAGCCGCCACGGGGTGCTAGTAATTTATAATTTTTATGATTTAAATACTTGAATGAAAAATAACCCAACTCAAATTTCTCACCGAGTTATTGTTCACAGTGCATTGACTAACACTTGTGTAGAAACTAGACCGTTTTAGGCGGTTTGTTGATTCATTTTATAAAATAATTTATTATTGTAGCAGCAACAATCCGCTATAAGCAACAAGTGTTGGGATTAAAAATTTTCTTCAAGAATAGATTTATTACCAATATCAAGGCACATTAGAATGACCGAAACTGTAACGTGATAACCTAGGAAGACTAGATAAGTCTTGTCTTGTAGGCTCAACCAGATGCAGACTGGCTTCCGTTAGGACAGTAGGATCCTATGCAATACCCGAGTATGGTACGGTCACCGGCGCACGAGAAGAGCCCTGGCCTAGACATGAGTCGCGCTCGGTTTTCAGTTCTGCGCATGCGCTGTCGATGTATTCCTGACTTACAAATATAGACTTAACAGTACGGAAGTGTTTTGTAGTTATATTTTAGTAAGTAATATAAGTATTTACCGACAGGTAAAACTTATAATTTTATTAAGTAAGCACGAGTAAGACTTATGGATTGTAATTTTCTGTAAATCTGACGTTTTATGTTAGAAAATGTTTTTAGGAATGACCTTATCGTTTTGACCTGCCTTGGGCCAGAGACAATACATATTATCTAGGTCAGCGATTCCTAATTTGAGATCGCAGACTTCCTGCAGATATAACTGGAAGTATCAGATGTACCGTGAAGGTTCAAGAATATCCAGAATGTTAAAAATGTCCCCTAAGTAAGCTGAGACGAGAGCTGTTTGGAATATTTTAAATTCTGACTTTTTTAAATTTTATGTACTAACTGATATGCAATCGTCTACATAAATCGTTTATGAATGAAGATTAAATTGTTTAGCGCAGTGGTTCAGAACAGGGGGTTCGTGAGATGTCACTGAAATTAAAATAATTTAATTTAACACGTCGGATACACTCGGCTAAAACTATACATTAAAAATGTTTTTAATGGGGAGAATATTGTAGAGTTTTGGTCAAAAGTACGTAAAGACTTCAAATCACTCAGCGGTAAAGGAATGCGGGTAATACTGCACTACCTTTTCCAACTACCTACCGGTGTGAACAGCCATTGTCAATCTCAACTATGTGCTTCAAGAAAACTAAATATAGGAATCGGCTTGAAATGCGGTGTGATTTAAAAGTAAAAGTGTCACGTATGGAACCTAACATTTCTGAAATCACTAAATCAAAGGACAGATTCATTTTATCTTACTGAAATTGTTGTTGTGTTGAGTTATTTTAATTGCATTGCATAATAATTTTAAACTAACAAGTAATATAACAAAATTTTAAGTAAATTCCTTTAAAATTTTAAGTAAATTTTAAGTAAATGAGGTTAACAAAGAGAAAATTTATTTTAGTTACCCTAGAGCACTATTTATGATATTATGTGGTAACCATCGCAACAGTTTAAGGTTTTAAAATGGAGGTTTCGAGAACAACCATTTGGGGAAAAAAATTCATATACATCTTTGAGAAATATTTATCTAGGTATTGGATAGTTGGCGCAGTGCCAAGGCATGCTAGACTTGGAACATAAAGGTTCGAATCCGGCCGGACCCCACAAATTTTATAACTTAATTATTAAATAAATATTTGAAAAAACTGTATTAACATCATTTGTCATTCACTATAATTAAAAAACAATGTATTTGAACTTGAATAAAAACGTATTTTATTAACGATTAAAATTTTCTAAAAGATATATATTAAGGAGATTGTGAGCTAATAGAAGGAATTTAAAATTATTATTTATATTTTTATTCAATATTTTTCTCTGTTGATCGCAATTAACTCCTTGTTTCAACAAAATATTAATATAAATAAGTCAATTGAATTTCGCCTGAGCCTACAAACTTTAACATGTTAATAGTCTTACTTTTTATATCTTAAATAAAAATAAATGCCTTACAAGTATGTACTTGTAATAAACTTGTGTAGCATCAAATTTAAATTTCGTATGTAAGAACAGTTTCCATTTTAAAGTGGTTAGGCAAACCGTAAACTACTTACAAATAACTAATACAACTAAAATTATTTTACTTGTAATCTACAATTTAAGTTTCGTCAATAGAGGTTCTTGTCTATATATCGTCCAATGAGGGGGTCCTTGAAAATATTTTTTTGGGAGCCATTGGTCTAGCGAACCGATTACTATCTGGTGGACCCCAGGGATAGCAAAAACACTTGCAATTGTTTTATTGTACTTTTTTTGAATAAACTCTTACTTAGCAAAAGCCACTGCTTACTGATATGTCCCAGCAGACTTGTTTCGCTCTTGGTCAGTGCATTGTTTAGTGCTGCGAGTAACGAACAAGAAGCCATGTTCTTTATATTTAGCGGATATCAGCAAGATATTCGTTAGCAGAGTTTATACTTTTCGTCTCTTACCCAGTAGTACTACTCCCCTATTTGCCTACTAAGCAAGAGTGTAGTAGCAGAGTATTCGCTGCTTGTATCTATCACTTTCGTCCACTTAGAATTTTTAGTAGTATTTCTCTAATTATTAAGTACTTTTAGAGTTTTACGAGTAAAGTATCAAAACAATTCATTGCGAGTCGAAAGGTCGTAGTTGTTTCTCGATTTTTCTTCACATAATTTAGATTGATAAAACAGACCAGGATTAAAAAAGGACATCATTAAACACTTATGTAAAAATGGATAAAATACCACAATAATAGACAAACTATGGCCCAATATACAAAAAAATACCAAAAACACCACTACAAGGAGGGAAAACAAATTTATCACGAGTTAGTACATAAACAGAACATTAGATAAAATAGCTCACAAATTCAAAAAAAAAAAAAAAAAAAAAAAACAAGATACAAAATAGCATTTAAAATTAATAACAAACTGTAAAACAAAATACAACACGACACCAACAACAAGATAATCTTCAAGCACCATAAATATAAAAATTAATCTGTACAGACTGCAACGAATTCTGCATAGGGCAAACAGTTCGCAGCTTCCAACAGAGATTTAAAGAGCACATACAATCAATCAAACATAACACCGACTCAGTATTCGCCAAATGAAGGAGGGCACAAATATACAGACAGTAACCATAACCTCAAAATCTTATACATCAATAATAAAAGAACTAAATCTCAACATACTACAACAGTATGAAATTTACAAACACACAAAAATACAAAATACAAACACATTAAACGAACAGGCCAAATACAAATCACATACACTCTTTGACAGTATTGAAAACCAACCTTTAAAACCGTTACCACTTAACCCCACAACTCCAAGCGGAAAATTTAGACAACGATGAAGATGCCATTTAGCGGGAAACCTTCTGCCTCAGTAAGTTTTTACAAATTTACACAAAATTCAAGTTCAGCTAGTCGTAAATAAATTTAAAGATATTAATAACAAATAATGTATTAAAAAATTTTAAGTAAATGCCTACTGAGTTTAACAGAGACAATTTTTATTTTAGTTACCCTAGAGCGCTATTTATGGTATTGTGTGGTAACCATGGCAACAGTTTAAGGTCGTACAATGAAGGTTTCGACGACAACCAGATGGAGGGAAAACATTCTTATACATTTTGGAGAAATATATTTCTAGGTATTGGAAAGTTGGCAGTCCCAAGACGCGCTAGACCTCGAACATGAAGATTCTTAGTTCGAATCCGGCTGGATCCCTCAAATTGTATAATATAATTTATTGAATAAATATTTGGAAAAACATCAATTGTTATCCACTATAGGTTTAAAAAATGTATTTGAACTTGATTGGATGAATAGAAACGTATTTTATTAAGGATTAAAATTTTGTAAAAGATATATATATATATAACAGGAGAGTGTGAGATAATAGAAGAAATTTAATAACAATATTTAAAATAAAAATCAAATGTAAATTACATGTTTATAAGTAAACTGGGATAAATTTAAATGTGTTCCGAATATGAAAAATATATTTCTAAAACAAATAATACCCAAATTGTCGGAGGAGGCAATTGTGTACTACTGCCCCTCCACTGGAGCTGCCCTTGGTTCTGCCTCAGTAAGTTTTTACAAATTTACACAAACAAAATTAAAGTTCTTATAGTAGCAAATTAATGCAAAGTTATTAATAAATAGGTATTTATTTCTGCCATTTTTTTAATTCCTAAGTATCTCCTTTTTTAAACCCGAAACAAACAATTTGAAAATTTCTTCATCTAATCTTCGTACAAAAATACTTATTTATTGTAATTACGTATGCAGAATATTTCAATACGGAACAGCAATAAGGCCTCAAGACTCTTGTGTAAGGTCAGTGGTCCTGCGTTTAATAACATTTACCCTTTTTCTTAGAAACAACGAAACCTCCCTTTTAGAAAGTAAAGCACACAAATGACCTTCAAGTCGTAGCCAATAATTTACACAAATGGCTAGAGCTAGTTTTAGAATTTACAGTATGCCCTAAAGTTCTTAACAAATACCAGAATATTGCCCTTCCTATTTGATTAAGAATTTGTTAGCCTTAGTTGCGGGAATAGAAGGGTAAAGACCCTTTTGAAAGGGAAATACCTACAATAACCGTAGACCCAGAAATAAAAACGTCCAAGTTGACGAATCACCAGCGGTGCTGGTCTTTATGCCAACTGGGCTTCATTTAACGCTTGAGTAAATGGTTGGTGGAGTTCCGTTTATGGCGCTAAAGTCATCGCTTTTGTCTGTAAAATGCGTCGATTGTTGCTGCTTTGGTGGGCGCAGTGAATTTAGCCTTAAACGTAGCTATTCATTATTCACATACGGTATGCGTTCAATATAAGATTAAGTTCTCGAATTGAAAATTCGTTAATTACCTCATGGGAAATGACGTGAAATTAAAAAATGTCGTTAAGGTTATGTTTCGGTAGCTCGAACTGGCGAGTCTAGCAAGGAAATTTTAACCTTGCTGGATCTATACAGTTAATAATTAACAGTTTTTGTTTGAACCATTTCGTTTCATTTGTCTAAATTAAAGTCACCATTATTAAATGTTCTAAGTACAGAGATACTGATATTTGTAGCCTCTTTTACTTCCCATGCTAACCTAAGACGTAATGTTCGCGGTAAGGAATATAGGTTTAGATTTTCCAGGTTGAGACGTAAACAATCACCTGCTAATCTTAGTTTCAGATGTAACAAATTTCATACACTGTAATATTTTGAGTTGAAGTTTATTATATTTTGTAGAAGTAATTAATAGTTAGAAGTTATAACACCTCCTACCAACGTAGGCTCATGATTATCCCTCATTCTCAATACCAAGTGCGATTGTTATCACAAAGTTTATCTTTCATCAGTCTCCTATTCCTTGCACTGGAGCCATGTATATGCTCTACCCCACTAGGTAAGCTAAGGATAACAAGGTAATTCCCACATCAGTCTCCTATTCCTTGGAGTGGAGCCATGTATATGCTCTACCCCACTAGGTAAGCTAAGGATAACAAGGTAATTCCCACATCAGTCTCCTATTCCTTGGAGTGGAGCCATGTATATGCTCTACCCCACTAGGTAAGCTAAGGATAACAAGGTAATTCCCACATCACTCTCCTATTCCTTGGACTGGAGCCATGTATATGCTCTACCCCACTAGGTAAGCTAAGGATAACAAGGTAATTCCCACATCAGTCTCCTATTCCTTGGAGTGGAGCCATGTATATGCTCTACCCCACTAGGTAAGTTTGGTGTTACAAGGTTGTTACCACATCAGTCTACTATTCCTTGGAGTGGAGCCATGTATATGCTCTACCCCACTAGGTAAGCTCGGTGTTACAAGATTATTCCCACATCAGTCTCATATTCCTTGGAGTGGAGCCATGTATATGCTCTACCCCACTAGGTAAGCTCAGGATAACAAGGTAATTCCCACATCAGTCTCCTATTCCTTGGAGTGGAGCCATGTATATGCTCTACCCCACTAGGTAAGCTCAGGATAACAAGGTAATTCCCACATCAGTCTCATATTCCTTGGAGTGGAGCCATGTATATGCTCTACCCCACTAGGTAAGCTCGGTGTTACAAGGTAATTCCCACATCAGTCTCCTATTCCTTGAAGTGGAGCCATGTATATGCTCTACCCTACTAGGTAAGTTTGGTGTTACAAGGTTGTTACCACATCAGTCTACTATTCCTTGGAGTGGAGCCATGTATATGCTCTACCCCACTAGGTAAGCTCGGTGTAACAAGGTTATTCCCACACCAGTCAAGTATTCCTTGACGTGGAGCCATGTATATGCTCTACCCCACTAGGTAAGCTCGGTGTAACAAGATTATTCCCACATCAGTCTAGTATTCCTTGACGTGGAGCCATGTATATGCTCTACCCCACTAGGTAAGCTCGGTGTAACAAGGTTATTCCCACATCACTCTCCTATTCCTTGGAGTGGAGCCATGTATATGCTCTACCCCACTAGGTAAGCTTGGTGTTACAAGGTTGTTACCACATCAGTCTACTATTCCTTGGAGTGGAGCCATGTATATGCTCTACCCCACTAGGTAAGCTCGGTGTTACAAGGTTATTCCCACATCAGTCTCATATTCCTTGGAGTGGAGCCATGTATATGCTCTACCCCACTAGGTAAGCTCGGTGTAATAAGGTTATTCCCACATCACTCTCCTATTCCTTAGAGTGGAGCCATGTATATGCTCTACCCCACTAGGTAAGCTTGGTGTTACAAGGTTGTTACCACATCAGTCTACTATTCCTTGGAGTGGAGCCATGTATATGCTCTACCCCACTAGGTAAGCTCGGTGTAACAAGGTTATTCCCACATCAGTCTAGTATTCCTTGACGTGGAGCCATGTATATGCTCTACCCCATTAGGTAAGCTCGGTGTAACAAGGTTATTCCCACACCAGTCAAGTATTCCTTGACGTGGAGCCATGTATATGCTCTACCCCACTAGGTAAGCTCGGTGTAACAAGGTTATGCCCACATCAGTCTAGTATTCCTTGACGTGGAGCCATGTATATGCTCTACCCCACTAGGTAAGCTCGGTGTAACAAGGTTATTCCCACATCAGTCTAGTATTCCCTGACGTGGAGCCATGTATATGCTCTACCCCACTAGGTAAGCTCGGTGTAACAAGGTTATTCCCACATCAGTCTAGTATTCCTTGACGTGGAGCCATGTATATGCTCTACCCCACTAGATAAGCTCGGTGTAACAAGGTCATTCCCACATCAGTTTAGTATTCCTTGACGTGGAGCCATGTATATGCTCTACCCTACTAGGTAAGCTCGGTGTAACAAGGTTATTCCCACACCAGTCAAGTATTCCTTGACGTGGAGCCATGTATATGCTCTACCCCTCTAGGTAAGCTCGGTGTTACAAGGTTATTCCCACATCAGTCTAGTATTCCTTGGAGTGGAGCCATGTATATGCTCTACCCCACTAGATAAGCTCGGTGTAACAAGGTTATTCCCACATCAATTTAGTATTCCTTGGAGTGGAGCCATGTATATGCTCTACCCCACTAGGTACGCTCGGTGTTACAAGGTTATTCTCACATCAGTCTAGTATTCCTTGGAGTGGAGCCATGTATATGCTCTACCCCACTAGGTACGCTCGGTGTAACAAGGTTATTCCCACACCAGTCAAGTATTCCTTGACGTGGAGCCATGTATATGCTCTACCCCACTAGGTAAGCTCGGTGTAACAAGATTATTCCCACATCAGTCTAGTATTCCTTGACGTGGAGCCATGTATATGCTCTACCCCACTAGGTAAGCTCGGTGTAACAAGGTTATTCCCACATCACTCTCCTATTCCTTGGAGTGGAGCCATGTATATGCTCTACCCCACTAGGTAAGCTTGGTGTTACAAGGTTGTTACCACATCAGTCTACTATTCCTTGGAGTGGAGCCATGTATATGCTCTACCCCACTAGGTAAGCTCGGTGTTACAAGGTTATTCCCACATCAGTCTCATATTCCTTGGAGTGGAGCCATGTATATGCTCTACCCCACTAGGTAAGCTCGGTGTAACAAGGTTATTCCCACACCAGTCAAGTATTCCTTGACGTGGAGCCATGTATATGCTCTACCCCACTAGGTAAGCTCGGTGTAACAAGATTATTCCCACATCAGTCTAGTATTCCTTGACGTGGAGCCATGTATATGCTCTACCCCACTAGGTAAGCTCGGTGTAACAAGGTTATTCCCACACCAGTCAAGTATTCCTTGACGTGGAACCATGTATATGCTCTACCCCACTAGGTAAGCTCGGTGTAACAAGATTATTCCCACATCAGTCTAGTATTCCTTGACGTGGAGCCATGTATATGCTCTACCCCACTAGGTAAGCTCGGTGTAACAAGATTATTTCCACATCAGTCTAGTATTCCTTGACGTGGAGCCATGTATATGCTCTACCCCACTAGGTAAGCTCGGTGTAACAAGGTTATTCCCACATCACTCTCCTATTCCTTGGAGTGGAGCCATGTATATGCTCTACCCCACTAGGTAAGCTTGGTGTTACAAGGTTGTTACCACATCAGTCTACTATTCCTTGGAGTGGAGCCATGTATATGCTCTACCCCACTAGGTAAGCTCGGTGTTACAAGGTTATTCCCACATCAGTCTCATATTCCTTGGAGTGGAGCCATGTATATGCTCTACCCCACTAGGTAAGCTCGGTGTAACAAGGTTATTCCCACATCACTCTCCTATTCCTTAGAGTGGAGCCATGTATATGCTCTACCCCACTAGGTAAGCTCGGTGTAACAAGGTTATACCCACATCAGTCTAGTATTCCTTGACGTGGAGCCATGTATATGCTCTACCCCATTAGGTAAGCTCGGTGTAACAAGATTATTCCCACACCAGTCAAGTATTCCTTGACGTGGAGCCATGTATATGCTCTACCCCACTAGGTAAGCTCGGTGTAACAAGGTTATTCCCACATCAGTCTAGTATTCCCTGACGTGGAGCCATGTATATGCTCTACCCCACTAGGTAAGCACGGTGTAACAATGTTATTCCCACATCAGTCTAGTATTCCTTGGAGTGGAGCCATGTATATGCTCTACCCCACTAGGTACGCTCGGTGTAACAAGGTTATTCCCACACCAGTCAAGTATTCCTTGACGTGGAGCCATGTATATGCTCTACCCCACTAGGTAAGCTCGGTGTAATAAGATTATTCCCACATCAGTCTAGTATTCCTTGACGTGGAGCCATGTATATGCTCTACCCCACTAGGTAAGCTCGGTGTAACAAGGTTATTCCCACATCACTCTCCTATTCCTTGGAGTGGAGCCATGTATATGCTCTACCCCACTAGGTAAGCTTGGTGTTACAAGGTTGTTACCACATCAGTCTACTATTCCTTGGAGTGGAGCCATGTATATGCTCTACCCCACTAGGTAAGCTCGGTGTTACAAGGTTATTCCCACATCAGTCTCATATTCCTTGGAGTGAAGCCATGTATATGCTCTACCCCACTAGGTAAGCTCGGTGTAATAAGGTTATTCCCACATAACTCTCCTATTCCTTAGAGTGGAGCCATGTATATGCTCTACCCCACTAGGTAAGCTTGGTGTTACAAGGTTGTTACCACATCAGTCTACTATTCCTTGGAGTGGAGCCATGTATATGCTCTACCCCACTAGGTAAGCTCGGTGTAACAAGGTTATTCCCACACCAGTCAAGTATTCCTTGACGTGGAGCCATGTATATGCTCTACCCCACTAGGTAAGCTCGGTGTAACAAGGTTATTCCCACATCAGTCTAGTATTCCTTGACGTGGAGCCATGTATATGCTCTACCCCACTAGGTAAGCTCGGTGTAACAAGGTTATTCCCACATCAGTCTAGTATTCCCTGACGTGGAGCCATGTATATGCTCTACCCCACTAGGTAAGCTCGGTGTAACAAGGTTATTTCCACATCAGTCTAGTATTCCTTGACGTGGAGCCATGTATATGCTCTACCCCACTAGATAAGCTCGGTGTAACAAGGTTATTCCCACATCAGTTTAGTACTCCTTGACGTGGAGCCATGTATATGCTCTACCCTACTAGGTAAGCTCGGTGTAACAAGGTTATTCCCACACCAGTCAAGTATTCCTTGACGTGGAGCCATGTATATGCTCTACCCCTCTAGGCAAGCTCGGTGTTACAAAGTTATTCCCACATCAGTCTAGTATTCCTTGGAGTGGAGCCATGTATATGCTCTACCCCACTAGATAAGCTCGGTGTAACAAGGTTATTCCCACATCAATTTAGTATTCCTTGGAGTGGAGCCATGTATATGCTCTACCCCACTAGGTACGCTCGGTGTTACAAGGTTATTCTCACATCAGTCTAGTATTCCTTGGAGTGGAGCCATGTATATGCTCTACCCCACTAGATAAGCTCGGTGTAACAAGGTTATTCCCACATCAGTCTAGTATTCCTTGACGTGGAGCCATGTATATGCTCTACCCCACTAGGTAAGCTCGGTGTAACAAGGTTATTCCCACAACAGTCAAGTATTCCTTGACGTGGAGCCATGTATATGCTCTACCCCACTAGGTAAGCTCGGTGTATCAAGATTATTCCCACATCAGTCTAGTATTCCTTGACGTGGAGCCATGTATATGCTCTACCCCACTAGGTAAGCTCGGTGTAACAAGGTTATTCCCACATCAGTCTCATATTCCTTGGAGTGGAACCATGTATATGCTCTACCCCACTAGGTAAGCTCGGTGTAACAAGGTTATTCCCACACCAGTCAAGTATTCCTTGACGTGGAGCCATGTATATGCTCTACCCCACTAGGTAAGCTCGGTGTAACAAGATTATTCCCACATCAGTCTAGTATTCCTTGACGTGGAGCCATGTATATGCTCTACCCCACTAGGTAAGCTCGGTGTGACAAGGTTATTCCCACACCAGTCAAGTATTCCTTGACGTGGAAGCATGTATATGCTCTACCCCACTAGGTAAGCTCGGTGTAACAAGATTATTCCCACATCAGTCTAGTATTCCTTGACGTGGAGCCATGTATATGCTCTACCCCACTAGGTAAGCTCGGTGTAACAAGATTATTTCCACATCAGTCTAGTATTCCTTGACGTGTAGCTATGTATATGCTCTACCCCACTAGGTAAGCTCGGTGTAACAAGGTTATTCCCACATCACTCTCCTATTCCTTGGAGTTGAGCCATGTATATGCTCTACCCCACTAGGTAAGCTTGGTGTTACAAGGTTGTTACCACATCAGTCTACTATTCCTTGGAGTGGAGCCATGTATATGCTCTACCCCACTAGGTAAGCTCGGTGTTACAAGGTTATTCCCACATCAGTCTCATATTCCTTGTAGTGGAGCCATGTATATGCTCTACCCCACAAGGTAAGCTCGGTGTAACAAGGTTATTCCCACATCACTCTCCTATTCCTTAGAGTGGAGCCATGTATATGCTCTACCCCACTAGGTAAGCTCGGTGTAACAAGGTTATTCCCACATCAGTCTAGTATTCCTTGACGTGGAGCCATGTATATGCTCTACCCCACTAGGTAAGTTTGGTGTTACAAGGTTGTTACCACATCAGTCTACTATTCCTTGGAGTGGAGCCATGTATATGCTCTACCCCACTAGGTAAGCTCGGTGTTACAAGGTTATTCCCACATCAGTCTCATATTCCTTGGAGTGGAGCCATGTATATGCTCTACCCCACTAGGTAAGCTCAGGATAAAAAGGTAATTCCCACATCAGTCTCCTATTCCTTGGAGTGGAGCCTTGTATATGCTCTACCCCACTAGGTAAGCTCAGGATAACAAGGTAATTCCCACATCAGTCTCATATTCCTTGGAGTGGAGCCATGTATATGCTCTACCACACTAGGTAAGCTCGGTGTTACAAGGTAATTCCCACATCAGTCTCCTATTCCTTAGAGTGGAGCCATGTATATGCTCTACCCCACTAGGTAAGTTTGGTGTTACAAGGTTGTTACCACATCAGTCTACTACTCCTTGGAGTGGAGCCATGTATATGCTCTACCCCACTAGGTAAGCTCGGTGTAACAAGGTTATTCCCACACCAGTCAAGTATTCCTTGACGTGGAGCCATGTATATGCTCTACCCCACTAGGTAAGCTCGGTGTAACAAGATTATTCCCACATCAGTCTAGTATTCCTTGACGTGGAGCCATGTATATGCTCTACCCCACTAGGTAAGCTCGGTGTAACAAGGTTATTCCCACATCACTCTCCTATTACTTGGAGTGGAGCCATGTATATGCTCTACCCCACTAGGTAAGCTTGGTGTTACAAGGTTGTTACCACATCAGTCTACTATTCCTTGGAGTGGAGCCATGTATATGCTCTACCCCACTAGGTAAGCTCGGTGTTACAAGGTTATTCCCACATCAGTCTCATATTCCTTGGGGTGGAGCCATGTATATGCTCTACCCCACTAGGTAAGCTCGGTGTAATAAGGTTATTCCCACATCACTCTCCTATTCCTTAGAGTGGAGCCATGTATATGCTCTACCCCACTAGGTAAGCTTGGTGTTACAAGGTTGTTACCACATCAGTCTACTATTCCTTGGAGTGGAGCCATGTATATGCTCTACCCCACTAGGTAAGCTCGGTGTAACAAGGTTATTCCCACATCAGTCTAGTATTCCTTGACGTGGAGCCATGTATATGCTCTACCCCACTAGGTAAGCTCGGTGTAACAAGGTTATTCCCACATCAGTCTAGTATTCCCTGACGTGGAGCCATGTATATGCTCTACCCCACTAGGTAAGCTCGGTGTAACAAGGTTATTCCCACATCAGTCTAGTATTCCTTGACGTGGAGCCATGTATATGCTCTACCCCACTAGATAAGCTCGGTGTAACAAGGTTATTCCCACATCAGTTTAGTATTCCTTGACGTGGAACCATGTATATGCTCTACCCTACTAGGTAAGCTCGGTGTAACAAGGTTATTCCCACACCAGTCAAGTATTCCTTGACGTGGAGCCATGTATATGCTCTACCCCTCTAGGTAAGCTCGGTGTTACAAGGTTATTCCCACATCAGTCTAGTATTCCTTGGAGTGGAGCCATGTATATGCTCTACCCCACTAGATAGGCTCGGTGTAACAAGGTTATTCCCACATCAATTTAGTATTCCTTGGAGTGGAGCCATGTATATGCTGTACCCCACTAGGTACGCTCGGTGTTACAAGGTTATTCTCACATCAGTCTAGTATTCCTTGGAGTGGAGCCATGTATATGCTCTACCCCACTAGATAAGCTCGGTGTAACAAGGTTATTCCCACATCAGTCTAGTATTCCTTGACGTGGAGCCATGTATATGCTCTACCCCACTAGGTAAGCTCGGTGTAACAAGGTTATTCCCACACCAGTCAAGTATTCCTTGACGTGGAGCCATGTATATGCTCTACCCCACTAGGTAAGCTCGGTGTATCAAGATTATTCCCACATCAGTCTAGTATTCCTTGACGTGGAGCCATGTATATGCTCTACCCAACTAGGTAAGCTCGGTGTAACAAGGTTATTCCCACATCAGTCTCATATTCCTTGGAGTGGAGCCATGTATATGCTCTACCCCACTAGGTAAGCTCGGTGTAACAAGGTTATTCCCACACCAGTCAAGTATTCCTTGACGTGGAGTCATGTATATACTCTACCCCACTAGGTAAGCTCGGTGTAACAAGATTATTCCCACATCAGTCTAGTATTCCTTGACGTGGAGCCATGTATATGCTCTACCCCACTAGGTAAGCTCGGTGTAACAAGGTTATTCCCACATTACTCTCCTATTCCTTGGAGTGGAGCCATGTATATGCTCTACCCCACTAGGTAAGCTTGGTGTTACAAGGTTGTTACCACATCAGTCTACTATTCCTTAGAGTGGAGCCATGTATATGCTCTACCCCACTAGGTAAGCTCGGTGTTACAAGGTTATTCCCACATCAGTCTCATATTCCTTGGAGTGGAGCCATGTATATGCTCTACCCCACTAGGTAAGCTCGGTGTAACAAGGTTATTCCCACATCACTCTCCTATTCCTTAGAGTGGAGCCATGTATATGCTCTACCCCACTAGGTAAGCTCGGTGTAACAAGGTTATTCCCACATCAGTGTAGTATTCCTTGACGTGGAGCCATTTATATGCTCTAACCCATTAGGTAAGCTCGGTGTAACAAGGTTATTCCCACACCAGTCAAGTATTCCTTGACGTGGAGCCATGTATATGCTCTACCCCACTAGGTAAGCTCGGTGTAACAAGGTTATTCCCACATCAGTCTAGTATTCCCTGACGTGGAGCCATGTATATGCTCTACCCCACTAGGTAAGCACGGTGTAACAAGGTTATTCCCACATCAGTCTAGTATTCCTTGGAGTGGAGGCATGTATATGCTCTACCCCACTAGATAAGCTCGGTGTAACAAGGTTATTCCCACATCAGTTTAGTATTCCTTGGAGTGGAGCCATGTATATGCTCTACCCCACTAGGTACGCTCGGTGTTACAAGGTTATTCCCACATCAGTCTAGTATTCCTTGGAGTGGAGCCATGTATATGCTCTACCCCACTAGGTAAGTTTGGTGTTACAAGGTTGTTACCACATCAGTCTACTAATCCTTGGAGTGGAGCCATGTATATGCTCTACCCCACTAGGTAAGCTCGGTGTTACAAGGTTATTCCCACATCAGTCTCATATTCCTTGGAGTGGAGCCATGTATATGCTCTACCCCACTAGGTAAGCTCAGGATAACAAGGTAATTCCCACATCAGTCTCCTATTCCTTGGAGTGGAGCCATGTATATGCTCTACCCCACTAGGTAAGCTCAGGATAACAAGGTAATTCCCACATCAGTCTCATATTCCTTGGAGTGGAGCCATGTATATGCTCTACCCCACTAGGTAAGCTCGGTGTTACAAGGTAATTCCCACATCAGTCTCCTATTCCTTGGAGTGGAGCCATGTATATGCTCTACCCCACTAGGTAAGTTTGGTGTTACAAGGTTGTTACCACATCAGTCTACTATTCCTTGGAGTGGAGCCATGTATATGCTCTACCCCACTAGGTAAGCTCGGTGTAACAAGGTTATTCCCACACCAGTCAAGTATTCCTTGACGTGGAGCCATGTATATGCTCTACCCCACTAGGTAAGCTCGGTGTTACAAGGTTATTCCCACATCAGTCTCATATTCCTTGGAGTGGAGCCATGTATATGCTCTACCCCACTAGGTAAGCTCGGTGTAATAAGGTTATTCCCACATCACTCTCCTATTCCTTAGAGTGGAGCCATGTATATGCTCTACCCCACTAGGTAAGCTTGGTGTTACAAGGTTGTTACCACATCAGTCTACTATTCCTTGGAGTGGAGCCATGTATATGCTCTACCCCACTAGGTAAGCTCGGTGTAACAAGGTTATTCCCACATCAGTCTAGTATTCCTTGACGTGGAGCCATGTATATGCTCTACCCCACTAGGTAAGCTCGGTGTAACAAGGTTATTCCCACATCACTCTCCTATTCCTTGGAGTGGAGCCATGTATATGCTCTACCCCACTAGGTAAGCTCGGTGTAACAAGGTTATTCCCACATCACTCTCCTATTCCTTGGAGTGGAGCCATGTATATGCTCTACCCCACTAGGTAAGCTTGGTGTTACAAGGTTGTTACCACATCAGTCTAGTATTCCTTGACGTGGAGCCATGTATATGCTCTACCCCATTAGGTAAGCTCGGTGTAACAAGATTATTCCCACACCAGTCAAGTATTCCTTGACGTGGAGCCATGTATATGCTCTACCCCACTAGGTAAGCTCGGTGTAACAAGGTTATTCCCACATCAGTCTAGTATTCCCTGACGTGGAGCCATGTATATGCTCTACCCCACTAGGTAAGCACGGTGTAACAAGGTTATTCCCACATCAGTCTAGTATTCCTTGGAGTGGAGCCATGTATATGCTCTACCCCACTAGGTACGCTCGGTGTAACAAGGTTATTCCCACACCAGTCAAGTATTCCTTGACGTGGAGCCATGTATATGCTCTACCCCAGTAGGTAAGCTCGGTGTTACAAGGTTATTCCCACATCAGTCTCATATTCCTTGGAGTGAAGCCATGTATATGCTCTACCCCACTAGGTAAGCTCGGTGTAATAAGGTTATTCCCACATACCTCTCCTATTCCTTAGAGTGGAGCCATGTATATGCTCTACCCCACTAGGTAAGCTTGGTGTTACAAGGTTGTTACCACATCAGTCTACTATTCCTTGGAGTGGAGCCATGTATATGCTCTACCCCACTAGGTAAGCTCGGTGTAACAAGGTTATTCCCACACCAGTCAAGTATTCCTTGACGTGGAGCCATGTATATGCTCTACCCCACTAGGTAAGCTCGGTGTAACAAGGTTATTCCCACATCAGTCTAGTATTCCTTGACGTGGAGCCATGTATATGCTCTACCCCACTAGGTAAGCTCGGTGTAACAAGGTTATTCCCACATCAGTCTAGTATTCCCTGACGTGGAGCCATGTATATGCTCTACCCCACTAGGTAAGCTCGGTGTAACAAGGTTATTTCCACATCAGTCTAGTATTCCTTGACGTGGAGCCATGTATATGCTCTACCCCACTAGATAAGCTCGGTGTAACAAGGTTATTCCCACATCAGTTTAGTACTCCTTGACGTGGAGCCATGTATATGCTCTACCCTACTAGGTAAGCTCGGTGTAACAAGGTTATTCCCACACCAGTCAAGTATTCCTTGACGTGGAGCCATGTATATGCTCTACCCCTCTAGGCAAGCTCGGTGTTACAAGGTTATTCCCACATCAGTCTAGTATTCCTTGGAGTGGAGCCATGTATATGCTCTACCCCACTAGATAAGCTCGGTGTAACAAGGTTATTCCCACATCAATTTAGTATTCCTTGGAGTGGAGCCATGTATATGCTCTACCCCACTAGGTACGCTCGGTGTTACAAGGTTATCCTCACATCAGTCTAGTATTCCTTGGAGTGGAGCCATGTATATGCTCTACCCCACTAGATAAGCTCGGTGTAACAAGGTTATTCCCACATCAGTCTAGTATTCCTTGACGTGGAGCCATGTATATGCTCTACCCCACTAGGTAAGCTCGGTGTAACAAGGTTATTCCCACAACAGTCAAGTATTCCTTGACGTGGAGCCATGTATATGCTCTACCCCACTAGGTAAGCTCGGTGTATCAAGATTATTCCCACATCAGTCTAGTTTTCCTTGACGTGGAGCCATGTATATGCTCTACCCCACTAGGTAAGCTCGGTGTAACAAGGTTATTCCCACATCAGTCTCATATTCCTTGGAGTGGAACCATGTATATGCTCTACCCCACTAGGTAAGCTCGGTGTAACAAGGTTATTCCCACACCAGTCAAGTATTCCTTGACGTGGAGCCATGTATATGCTCTACCCCACTAGGTAAGCTCGGTGTAACAAGATTATTCCCACATCAGTCTAGTATTCCTTGACGTGGAGCCATGTATATGCTCTACCCCACTAGGTAAGCTCGGTGTGACAAGGTTATTCCCACACCAGTCAAGTATTCCTTGACGTGGAACCATGTATATGCTCTACCCCACTAGGTAAGCTCGGTGTAACAAGATTATTCCCACATCAGTCTAGTATTCCTTGACGTGGAGCCATGTATATGCTCTACCCCACTAGGTAAGCTCGGTGTAACAAGATTATTTCCACATCAGTCTAGTATTCCTTGACGTGTAGCTATGTATATGCTCTACCCCACTAGGTAAGCTCGGTGTAACAAGGTTGTTACCACATCAGTCTACTATTCCTTGGAGTGGAGCCATGTATATGCTCTACCCCACTAGGTAAGCTCGGTGTTACAAGGTTATTCCCACATCAGTCTCATATTCCTTGGAGTGGAGCCATGTATATGCTCTACCCCACAAGGTAAGCTCGGTGTAACAAGGTTATTCCCACATCACTCTCCTATTCCTTAGAGTGGAGCCATGTATATGCTCTACCCCACTAGGTAAGCTCGGTGTAACAAGGTTATTCCCACATCAGTCTAGTATTCCTTGACGTGGAGCCATGTATATGCTCTACCCCACTAGGTAAGTTTGGTGTTACAAGGTTGTTACCACATCAGTCTACTATTCCTTGGAGTGGAGCCATGTATATGCTCTACCCCACTAGGTAAGCTCGGTGTTACAAGGTTATTCCCACATCAGTCTCATATTCCTTGGAGTGGAGCCATGTATATGCTCTACCCCACTAGGTAAGCTCAGGATAAAAAGGTAATTCCCACATCAGTCTCCTATTCCTTGGAGTGGAGCCTTGTATATGCTCTACCCCACTAGGTAAGCTCAGGATAACAAGGTAATTCCCACATCAGTCTCATATTCCTTGGAGTGGAGCCATGTATATGCTCTACCACACTAGGTAAGCTCGGTGTTACAAGGTAATTCCCACATCAGTCTCCTATTCCTTGGAGTGGAGCCATGTATATGCTCTACCCCACTAGGTAAGTTTGGTGATACAAGGTTGTTACCACATCAGTCTACTACTCCTTGGAGTGGAGCCATGTATATGCTCTACCCCACTAGGTAAGCTCGGTGTAACAAGGTTATTCCCACACCAGTCAAGTATTCCTTGACGTGGAGCCATGTATATGCTCTACCCCACTAGGTAAGCTCGGTGTAACAAGATTATTCCCACATCAGTCTAGTATTCCTTGACGTGGAGCCATGTATATGCTCTACCCCACTAGGTAAGCTCGGTGTAACAAGGTTATTCCCACATCACTCTCCTATTACTTGGAGTGGAGCCATGTATATGCTCTACCCCACTAGGTAAGCTTGGTGTTACAAGGTTGTTACCACATCAGTCTACTATTCCTTGGAGTGGAGCCATGTATATGCTCTACCCCACTAGGTAAGCTCGGTGTTACAAGGTTATTCCCACATCAGTCTCATATTCCTTGGGGTGGAGCCATGTATATGCTCTACCCCACTAGGTAAGCTCGGTGTAATAAGGTTATTCCCACATCACTCTCCTATTCCTTAGAGTGGAGCCATGTATATGCTCTACCCCACTAGGTAAGCTTGGTGTTACAAGGTTGTTACCACATCAGTCTACTATTCCTTGGAGTGGAGCCATGTATATGCTCTACCCCACTAGGTAAGCTCGGTGTAACAAGGTTATTCCCACATCAGTCTAGTATTCCTTGACGTGGAGCCATGTATATGCTCTACCCCACTAGGTAAGCTCGGTGTAACAAGGTTATTCCCACATCAGTCTAGTATTCCCTGACGTGGAGCCATGTATATGCTCTACCCCACTAGGTAAGCTCGGTGTAACAAGGTTATTCCCACATCAGTCTAGTATTCCTTGACGTGGAGCCATGTATATGCTCTACCCCACTAGATAAGCTCGGTGTAACAAGGTTATTCCCACATCAGTTTAGTATTCCTTGACGTGGAACCATGTATATGCTCTACCCTACTAGGTAAGCTCGGTGTAACAAGGTTATTCCCACACCAGTCAAGTATTCCTTGACGTGGAGCCATGTATATGCTCTACCCCTCTAGGTAAGCTCGGTGTTACAAGGTTATTCCCACATCAGTCTAGTATTCCTTGGAGTGGAGCCATGTATATGCTCTACCCCACTAGATAAGCTCGGTGTAACAAGGTTATTCCCACATCAATTTAGTATTCCTTGGAGTGGAGCCATGTATATGCTGTACCCCACTAGGTACGCTCGGTGTTACAAGGTTATTCTCACATCAGTCTAGTATTCCTTGGAGTGGAGCCATGTATATGCTCTACCCCACTAGATAAGCTCGGTGTAACAAGGTTATTCCCACATCAGTCTAGTATTCCTTGACGTGGAGCCATGTATATGCTCTACCCCACTAGGTAAGCTCGGTGTAACAAGGTTATTCCCACACCAGTCAAGTATTCCTTGACGTGGAGCCATGTATATGCTCTACCCCACTAGGTAAGCTCGGTGTATCAAGATTATTCCCACATCAGTCTAGTATTCCTTGACGTGGAGCCATGTATATGCTCTACCCCACTAGGTAAGCTCGGTGTAACAAGGTTATTCCCACATCAGTCTCATATTCCTTGGAGTGGAGCCATGTATATGCTCTACCCCACTAGGTAAGCTCGGTGTAACAAGGTTATTCCCACACCAGTCAAGTATTCCTTGACGTGGAGCCATGTATATACTCTACCCCACTAGGTAAGCTCGGTGTAACAAGATTATTCCCACATCAGTCTAGTATTCCTTGACGTGGAGCCATGTATATGCTCTACCCCACTAGGTAAGCTCGGTGTAACAAGGTTATTCCCACACCAGTCAAGTATTCCTTGACGTGGAGCCATGTATATGCTCTACCCCACTAGGTTAGCTCGGTGTAACAAGATTATTCCCACATCGGTCTAGTATTCCTAAACGTGGAGCCATGTATATGCTCTACCCCACTAGGTAAGCTCGGTGTAACAAGATTATTTCCACATCAGTCTAGTATTCCTTGACGTGGAGCCATGTATATGCTCTACCCCACTAGGTAAGCTCGGTGTAACAAGGTTATTCCCACATCACTCTCCTATTCCTTGGAGTGGAGCCATGTATATGCTCTACCCCACTAGGTAAGCTTGGTATTACAAGGTTGTTACCACATCAGTCTACTATTCCTTAGAGTGGAGCCATGTATATGCTCTACCCCACTAGGTAAGCTCGGTGTTACAAGGTTATTCCCACATCAGTCTCATATTCCTTGGAGTGGAGCCATGTATATGCTCTACCCCACTAGGTAAGCTCGGTGTAACAAGGTTATTCCCACATCACTCTCCTATTCCTTAGAGTGGAGCCATGTATATGCTCTACCCCACTAGGTAAGCTCGGTGTAACAAGGTTATTCCCACATCAGTGTAGTATTCCTTGACGTGGAGCCATTTATATGCTCTAACCCATTAGGTAAGCTCGGTGTAACAAGGTTATTCCCACACCAGTCAAGTATTCCTTGACGTGGAGCCATGTATATGCTCTACCCCACTAGGTAAGCTCGGTGTAACAAGGTTATTCCCACATCAGTCTAGTATTCCCTGACGTGGAGCCATGTATATGCTCTACCCCACTAGGTAAGCACGGTGTAACAAGGTTATTCCCACATCAGTCTAGTATTCCTTGGAGTGGAGCCATGTATATGCTCTACCCCACTAGATAAGCTCGGTGTAACAAGGTTATTCCCACATCAGTTTAGTATTCCTTGGAGTGGAGCCATGTATATGCTCTACCCCACTAGGTACGCTCGGTGTTACAAGGTTATTCCCACATCAGTCTAGTATTCCTTGGAGTGGAGCCATGTATATGCTCTACCCCACTAGGTAAGTTTGGTGTTACAAGGTGTTACCACATCAGTCTACTATTCCTTGGAGTGGAGCCATGTATATGCTCTACCCCACTAGGTAAGCTCGGTGTTACAAGGTTATTCCCACATCAGTCTCATATTCCTTGGAGTGGAGCCATGTATATGCTCTACCCCACTAGGTAAGCTCAGGATAACAAGGTAATTCCCACATCAGTCTCCTATTCCTTGGAGTGGAGCCATGTATATGCTCTACCCCACTAGGTAAGCTCAGGATAACAAGGTAATTCCCACATCAGTCTCATATTCCTTGGAGTGGAGCCATGTATATGCTCTACCCCACTAGGTAAGCTCGGTGTTACAAGGTAATTCCCACATCAGTCTCCTATTCCTTGGAGTGGAGCCATGTATATGCTCTAACCCACTAGGTAAGTTTGGTGTTACAAGGTTGTTACCACATCAGTCTACTATTCCTTGGAGTGGAGCCATGTATATGCTCTACCCCACTAGGTAAGCTCGGTGTAACAAGGTTATTCCCACACCAGTCAAGTATTCCTTGACATGGAGCCATGTATATGCTCTACCCCACTAGGTAAGCTCGGTGTTACAAGGTTATTCCCACATCAGTCTCATATTCCTTGGAGTGGAGCCATGTATATGCTCTACCCCACTAGGTAAGCTCGGTGTAATAAGGTTATTCCCACATCACTCTCCTATTCCTTAGAGTGGAGCCATGTATATGCTCTACCCCACTAGGTAAGCTTGGTGTTACAAGGTTGTTACCACATCAGTCTACTATTCCTTGGAGTGGAGCCATGTATATGCTCTACCCCACTAGGTAAGCTCGGTGTAACAAGGTTATTCCCACATCAGTCTAGTATTCCTTGACGTGGAGCCATGTATATGCTCTACCCCACTAGGTAAGCTCGGTGTTACAAGGTTATTCCCACATCAGTCTCATATTCCTTGGAGTGGAGCCATGTATATGCTCTACCCCACTAGGTAAGCTCAGGATAACAAGGTAATTCCCACATCAGTCTCCTATTCCTTGGAGTGGAGCCATGTATATGCTCTACCCCACTAGGTAAGCTCAGGATAACAAGGTAATTCCCACATCAGTCTCATATTCCTTGGAGTGGAGCCATGTATATGCTCTACCCCACTAGGTAAGCTCGGTGTTACAAGGTAATTCCCACATCAGTCTCCTATTCCTTGGAGTGGAGCCATGTATATGCTCTACCCCACTAGGTACGTTTGGTGTTACAAGGTTGTTACCACATCAGTCTACTATTCCTTGACGTGGAGCCATGTATATGCTCTACCCCACTAGGTAAGCTCGGTGTAACAAGATTATTTCCACATCAGTCTAGTATTCCTTGACGTGGAGCCATGTATATGCTCTACCCCACTAGGTAAGCTCGGTGTAACAAGGTTATTCCCACATCACTCTCCTATTCCTTGGAGTGGAGCCATGTATATGCTCTACCCCACTAGGTAAGCTTGGTGTTACAAGGTTGTTACCACATCAGTCTACTATTCCTTGGAGTGGAGCCATGTATATGCTCTACCCCACTAGGTAAGCTCGGTGTTACAAGGTTATTCCCACATCAGTCTCATATTCCTTGGAGTGGAGCCATGTATATGCTCTACCCCACTAGGTAAGCTCGGTGTAACAAGGTTATTCCCACATCACTCTCCTATTCCTTAGAGTGGAGCCATGTATATGCTCTACCCCACTAGGTAAGCTCGGTGTAACAAGGTTATACCCACATCAGTCTAGTATTCCTTGACGTGGAGCCATGTATATGCTCTACCCCATTAGGTAAGCTCGGTGTAACAAGATTATTCCCACACCAGTCAAGTATTCCTTGACGTGGAGCCATGTATATGCTCTACCCCACTAGGTAAGCTCGGTGTAACAAGGTTATTCCCACATCAGTCTAGTATTCCCTGACGTGGAGCCATGTATATGCTCTACCCCACTAGGTAAGCACGGTGTAACAAGGTTATTCCCACATCAGTCTAGTATTCCTTGGAGTGGAGCCATGTATATGCTCTACCCCACTAGGTACGCTCGGTGTAACAAGGTTATTCCCACACCAGTCAAGTATTCCTTGACGTGGAGCCATGTATATGCTCTACCCCACTAGGTAAGCTCGGTGTAACAAGATTATTCCCACATCAGTCTAGTATTCCTTGACGTGGAGCCATGTATATGCTCTACCCCACTAGGTAAGCTCGGTGTAACAAGGTTATTCCCACATCACTCTCCTATTCCTTGGAGTGGAGCCATGTATATGCTCTACCCCACTAGGTAAGCTTGGTGTTACAAGGTTGTTACCACATCAGTCTACTATTCCTTGGAGTGGAGCCATGTATATGCTCTACCCCACTAGGTAAGCTCGGTGTTACAAGGTTATTCCCACATCAGTCTCATATTCCTTGGAGTGAAGCCATGTATATGCTCTACCCCACTAGGTAAGCTCGGTGTAATAAGGTTATTCCCACATAACTCTCCTATTCCTTAGAGTGGAGCCATGTATATGCTCTACCCCACTAGGTAAGCTTGGTGTTACAAGGTTGTTACCACATCAGTCTACTATTCCTTGGAGTGGAGCCATGTATATGCTCTACCCCACTAGGTAAGCTCGGTGTAACAAGGTTATTCCCACACCAGTCAAGTATTCCTTGACGTGGAGCCATGTATATGCTCTACCCCACTAGGTAAGCTCGGTGTAACAAGGTTATTTCCACATCAGTCTAGTATTCCTTGACGTGGAGCCATGTATATGCTCTACCCCACTAGATAAGCTCGGTGTAACAAGGTTATTCCCACATCAGTTTAGTACTCCTTGACGTGGAGCCATGTATATGCTCTACCCTACTAGGTAAGCTCGGTGTAACAAGGTTATTCCCACACCAGTCAAGTATTCCTTGACGTGGAGCCATGTATATGCTCTACCCCTCTAGGCAAGCTCGGTGTTACAAGGTTATTCCCACATCAGTCTAGTATTCCTTGGAGTGGAGCCATGTATATGCTCTACCCCACTAGATAAGCTCGGTGTAACAAGGTTATTCCCACATCAATTTAGTATTCCTTGGAGTGGAGCCATGTATATGCTCTACCCCACTAGGTACGCTCGGTGTTACAAGGTTATTCTCACATCAGTCTAGTATTCCTTGGAGTGGAGCCATGTATATGCTCTACCCCACTAGATAAGCTCGGTGTAACAAGGTTATTCCCACATCAGTCTAGTATTCCTTGACGTGGAGCCATGTATATGCTCTACCCCACTAGGTAAGCTCGGTGTAACAAGGTTATTCCCACAACAGTCAAGTATTCCTTGACGTGGAGCCATGTATATGCTCTACCCCACTAGGTAAGCTCGGTGTATCAAGATTATTCCCACATCAGTCTAGTATTCCTTGACGTGGAGCCATGTATATGCTCTACCCCACTAGGTAAGCTCGGTGTAACAAGGTTATTCCCACATCAGTCTCATATTCCTTGGAGTGGAACCATGTATATGCTCTACCCCACTAGGTAAGCTCGGTGTAACAAGGTTATTCCCACACCAGTCAAGTATTCCTTGACGTGGAGCCATGTATATGCTCTACCCCACTAGGTAAGCTCGGTGTAACAAGATTATTCCCACATCAGTCTAGTATTCCTTGACGTGGAGCCATGTATATGCTCTACCCCACTAGGTAAGCTCGGTGTGACAAGGTTATTCCCACACCAGTCAAGTATTCCTTGACGTGGAACCATGTATATGCTCTACCCCACTAGGTAAGCTCGGTGTAACAAGATTATTCCCACATCAGTCTAGTATTCCTTGACGTGGAGCCATGTATATGCTCTACCCCACTAGGTAAGCTCGGTGTAACAAGATTATTTCCACATCAGTCTAGTATTCCTTGACGTGTAGCTATGTATATGCTCTACCCCACTAGGTAAGCTCGGTGTAACAAGGTTATTCCCACATCACTCTCCTATTCCTTGGAGTTGAGCCATGTATATGCTCTACCCCACTAGGTAAGCTTGGTGTTACAAGGTTGTTACCACATCAGTCTACTATTCCTTGGAGTGGAGCCATGTATATGCTCTACCCCACTAGGTAAGCTCGGTGTTACAAGGTTATTCCCACATCAGTCTCATATTCCTTGGAGTGGAGCCATGTATATGCTCTACCCCACAAGGTAAGCTCGGTGTAACAAGGTTATTCCCACATCACTCTCCTATTCCTTAGAGTGGAGCCATGTATATGCTCTACCCCACTAGGTAAGCTCGGTGTAACAAGGTTATTCCCACATCAGTCTAGTATTCCTTGACGTGGAGCCATGTATATGCTCTACCCCACTAGGTAAGTTTGGTGTTACAAGGTTGTTACCACATCAGTCTACTATTCCTTGGAGTGGAGCCATGTATATGCTCTACCCCACTAGGTAAGCTCGGTGTTACAAGGTTATTCCCACATCAGTCTCATATTCCTTGGAGTGGAGCCATGTATATGCTCTACCCCACTAGGTAAGCTCAGGATAAAAAGGTAATTCCCACATCAGTCTCCTATTCCTTGACGTGGAGCCATGTATATGCTCTACCCCATTAGGTAAGCTCGGTGTAACAAGATTATTCCCACACCAGTCAAGTATTCCTTGACGTGGAGCCATGTATATGCTCTACCCCACTAGGTAAGCTCGGTGTAACAAGGTTATTCCCACATCAGTCTAGTATTCCCTGACGTGGAGCCATGTATATGCTCTACCCCACTAGGTAAGCACGGTGTAACAAGGTTATTCCCACATCAGTCTAGTATTCCTTGGAGTGGAGCCATGTATATGCTCTACCCCACTAGGTACGCTCGGTGTAACAAGGTTATTCCCACACCAGTCAAGTATTCCTTGACGTGGAGCCATGTATATGCTCTACCCCAGTAGGTAAGCTCGGTGTTACAAGGTTATTCCCACATCAGTCTCATATTCCTTGGAGTGAAGCCATGTATATGCTCTACCCCACTAGGTAAGCTCGGTGTAATAAGGTTATTCCCACATACCTCTCCTATTCCTTAGAGTGGAGCCATGTATATGCTCTACCCCACTAGGTAAGCTTGGTGTTACAAGGTTGTTACCACATCAGTCTACTATTCCTTGGAGTGGAGCCATGTATATGCTCTACCCCACTAGGTAAGCTCGGTGTAACAAAGTTATTCCCACACCAGTCAAGTATTCCTTGACGTGGAGCCATGTATATGCTCTACCCCACTAGGTAAGCTCGGTGTAACAAGGTTATTCCCACATCAGTCTAGTATTCCTTGACGTGGAGCCATGTATATGCTCTACCCCACTAGGTAAGCTCGGTGTAACAAGGTTATTCCCACATCAGTCTAGTATTCCCTGACGTGGAGCCATGTATATGCTCTACCCCACTAGGTAAGCTCGGTGTAACAAGGTTATTTCCACATCAGTCTAGTATTCCTTGACGTGGAGCCATGTATATGCTCTACCCCACTAGATAAGCTCGGTGTAACAAGGTTATTCCCACATCAGTTTAGTACTCCTTGACGTGGAGCCATGTATATGCTCTACCCTACTAGGTAAGCTCGGTGTAACAAGGTTATTCCCACACCAGTCAAGTATTCCTTGACGTGGAGCCATGTATATGCTCTACCCCTCTAGGCAAGCTCGGTGTTACAAGGTTATTCCCACATCAGTCTAGTATTCCTTGGAGTGGAGCCATGTATATGCTCTACCCCACTAGATAAGCTCGGTGTAACAAGGTTATTCCCACATCAATTTAGTATTCCTTGGAGTGGAGCCATGTATATGCTCTACCCCACTAGGTACGCTCGGTGTTACAAGGTTATTCTCACATCAGTCTAGTATTCCTTGGAGTGGAGCCATGTATATGCTCTACCCCACTAGATAAGCTCGGTGTAACAAGGTTATTCCCACATCAGTCTAGTATTCCTTGACGTGGAGCCATGTATATGCTCTACCCCACTAGGTAAGCTCGGTGTAACAAGGTTATTCCCACAACAGTCAAGTATTCCTTGACGTGGAGCCATGTATATGCTCTACCCCACTAGGTAAGCTCGGTGTATCAAGATTATTCCCACATCAGTCTAGTTTTCCTTGACGTGGAGCCATGTATATGCTCTACCCCACTAGGTAAGCTCGGTGTAACAAGGTTATTCCCACATCAGTCTCATATTCCTTGGAGTGGAACCATGTATATGCTCTACCCCACTAGGTAAGCTCGGTGTAACAAGGTTATTCCCACACCAGTCAAGTATTCCTTGACGTGGAGCCATGTATATGCTCTACCCCACTAGGTAAGCTCGGTGTAACAAGATTATTCCCACATCAGTCTAGTATTCCTTGACGTGGAGCCATGTATATGCTCTACCCCACTAGGTAAGCTCGGTGTGACAAGGTTATTCCCACACCAGTCAAGTATTCCTTGACGTGGAACCATGTATATGCTCTACCCCACTAGGTAAGCTCGGTGTAACAAGATTATTCCCACATCAGTCTAGTATTCCTTGACGTGGAGCCATGTATATGCTCTACCCCACTAGGTAAGCTCGGTGTAACAAGATTATTTCCACATCAGTCTAGTATTCCTTGACGTGTAGCTATGTATATGCTCTACCCCACTAGGTAAGCTCGGTGTAACAAGGTTATTCCCACATCACTCTCCTATTCCTTGGAGTGGAGCCATGTATATGCTCTACCCCACTAGGTAAGCTTGGTGTTACAAGGTTGTTACCACATCAGTCTACTATTCCTTGGAGTGGAGCCATGTATATGCTCTACCCCACTAGGTAAGCTCGGTGTTACAAGGTTATTCCCACATCAGTCTCATATTCCTTGGAGTGGAGCCATGTATATGCTCTACCCCACAAGGTAAGCTCGGTGTAACAAGGTTATTCCCACATCACTCTCCTATTCCTTAGAGTGGAGCCATGTATATGCTCTACCCCACTAGGTAAGCTCGGTGTAACAAGGTTATTCCCACATCAGTCTAGTATTCCTTGACGTGGAGCCATGTATATGCTCTACCCCACTAGGTAAGTTTGGTGTTACAAGGTTGTTACCACATCAGTCTACTATTCCTTGGAGTGGAGCCATGTATATGCTCTACCCCACTAGGTAAGCTCGGTGTTACAAGGTTATTCCCACATCAGTCTCATATTCCTTGGAGTGGAGCCATGTATATGCTCTACCCCACTAGGTAAGCTCAGGATAAAAAGGTAATTCCCACATCAGTCTCCTATTCCTTGGAGTGGAGCCTTGTATATGCTCTACCCCACTAGGTAAGCTCAGGATAACAAGGTAATTCCCACATCAGTCTCATATTCCTTGGAGTGGAGCCATGTATATGCTCTACCACACTAGGTAAGCTCGGTGTTACAAGGTAATTCCCACATCAGTCTCCTATTCCTTGGAGTGGAGCCATGTATATGCTCTACCCCACTAGGTAAGTTTGGTGATACAAGGTTGTTACCACATCAGTCTACTACTCCTTGGAGTGGAGCCATGTATATGCTCTACCCCACTAGGTAAGCTCGGTGTAACAAGGTTATTCCCACACCAGTCAAGTATTCCTTGACGTGGAGCCATGTATATGCTCTACCCCACTAGGTAAGCTCGGTGTAACAAGATTATTCCCACATCAGTCTAGTATTCCTTGACGTGGAGCCATGTATATGCTCTACCCCACTAGGTAAGCTCGGTGTAACAAGGTTATTCCCACATCACTCTCCTATTACTTGGAGTGGAGCCATGTATATGCTCTACCCCACTAGGTAAGCTTGGTGTTACAAGGTTGTTACCACATCAGTCTACTATTCCTTGGAGTGGAGCCATGTATATGCTCTACCCCACTAGGTAAGCTCGGTGTTACAAGGTTATTCCCACATCAGTCTCATATTCCTTGGGGTGGAGCCATGTATATGCTCTACCCCACTAGGTAAGCTCGGTGTAATAAGGTTATTCCCACATCACTCTCCTATTCCTTAGAGTGGAGCCATGTATATGCTCTACCCCACTAGGTAAGCTTGGTGTTACAAGGTTGTTACCACATCAGTCTACTATTCCTTGGAGTGGAGCCATGTATATGCTCTACCCCACTAGGTAAGCTCGGTGTAACAAGGTTATTCCCACATCAGTCTAGTATTCCTTGACGTGGAGCCATGTATATGCTCTACCCCACTAGGTAAGCTCGGTGTAACAAGGTTATTCCCACATCAGTCTAGTATTCCCTGACGTGGAGCCATGTATATGCTCTACCCCACTAGGTAAGCTCGGTGTAACAAGGTTATTCCCACATCAGTCTAGTATTCCTTGACGTGGAGCCATGTATATGCTCTACCCCACTAGATAAGCTCGGTGTAACAAGGTTATTCCCACATCAGTTTAGTATTCCTTGACGTGGAACCATGTATATGCTCTACCCTACTAGGTAAGCTCGGTGTAACAAGGTTATTCCCACACCAGTCAAGTATTCCTTGACGTGGAGCCATGTATATGCTCTACCCCTCTAGGTAAGCTCGGTGTTACAAGGTTATTCCCACATCAGTCTAGTATTCCTTGGAGTGGAGCCATGTATATGCTCTACCCCACTAGATAAGCTCGGTGTAACAAGGTTATTCCCACATCAATTTAGTATTCCTTGGAGTGGAGCCATGTATATGCTGTACCCCACTAGGTACGCTCGGTGTTACAAGGTTATTCTCACATCAGTCTAGTATTCCTTGGAGTGGAGCCATGTATATGCTCTACCCCACTAGATAAGCTCGGTGTAACAAGGTTATTCCCACATCAGTCTAGTATTCCTTGACGTGGAGCCATGTATATGCTCTACCCCACTAGGTAAGCTCGGTGTAACAAGGTTATTCCCACACCAGTCAAGTATTCCTTGACGTGGAGCCATGTATATGCTCTACCCCACTAGGTAAGCTCGGTGTATCAAGATTATTCCCACATCAGTCTAGTATTCCTTGACGTGGAGCCATGTATATGCTCTACCCCACTAGGTAAGCTCGGTGTAACAAGGTTATTCCCACATCAGTCTCATATTCCTTGGAGTGGAGCCATGTATATGCTCTACCCCACTAGGTAAGCTCGGTGTAACAAGGTTATTCCCACACCAGTCAAGTATTCCTTGACGTGGAGCCATGTATATACTCTACCCCACTAGGTAAGCTCGGTGTAACAAGATTATTCCCACATCAGTCTAGTATTCCTTGACGTGGAGCCATGTATATGCTCTACCCCACTAGGTAAGCTCGGTGTAACAAGGTTATTCCCACACCAGTCAAGTATTCCTTGACGTGGAGCCATGTATATGCTCTACCCCACTAGGTTAGCTCGGTGTAACAAGATTATTCCCACATCGGTCTAGTATTCCTAAACGTGGAGCCATGTATATGCTCTACCCCACTAGGTAAGCTCGGTGTAACAAGATTATTTCCACATCAGTCTAGTATTCCTTGACGTGGAGCCATGTATATGCTCTACCCCACTAGGTAAGCTCGGTGTAACAAGGTTATTCCCACATCACTCTCCTATTCCTTGGAGTGGAGCCATGTATATGCTCTACCCCACTAGGTAAGCTTGGTGTTACAAGGTTGTTACCACATCAGTCTACTATTCCTTAGAGTGGAGCCATGTATATGCTCTACCCCACTAGGTAAGCTCGGTGTTACAAGGTTATTCCCACATCAGTCTCATATTCCTTGGAGTGGAGCCATGTATATGCTCTACCCCACTAGGTAAGCTCGGTGTAACAAGGTTATTCCCACATCACTCTCCTATTCCTTAGAGTGGAGCCATGTATATGCTCTACCCCACTAGGTAAGCTCGGTGTAACAAGGTTATTCCCACATCAGTGTAGTATTCCTTGACGTGGAGCCATTTATATGCTCTAACCCATTAGGTAAGCTCGGTGTAACAAGGTTATTCCCACACCAGTCAAGTATTCCTTGACGTGGAGCCATGTATATGCTCTACCCCACTAGGTAAGCTCGGTGTAACAAGGTTATTCCCACATCAGTCTAGTATTCCCTGACGTGGAGCCATGTATATGCTCTACCCCACTAGGTAAGCACGGTGTAACAAGGTTATTCCCACATCAGTCTAGTATTCCTTGGAGTGGAGCCATGTATATGCTCTACCCCACTAGATAAGCTCGGTGTAACAAGGTTATTCCCACATCAGTTTAGTATTCCTTGGAGTGGAGCCATGTATATGCTCTACCCCACTAGGTACGCTCGGTGTTACAAGGTTATTCCCACATCAGTCTAGTATTCCTTGGAGTGGAGCCATGTATATGCTCTACCCCACTAGGTAAGTTTGGTGTTACAAGGTGTTACCACATCAGTCTACTATTCCTTGGAGTGGAGCCATGTATATGCTCTACCCCACTAGGTAAGCTCGGTGTTACAAGGTTATTCCCACATCAGTCTCATATTCCTTGGAGTGGAGCCATGTATATGCTCTACCCCACTAGGTAAGCTCAGGATAACAAGGTAATTCCCACATCAGTCTCCTATTCCTTGGAGTGGAGCCATGTATATGCTCTACCCCACTAGGTAAGCTCAGGATAACAAGGTAATTCCCACATCAGTCTCATATTCCTTGGAGTGGAGCCATGTATATGCTCTACCCCACTAGGTAAGCTCGGTGTTACAAGGTAATTCCCACATCAGTCTCCTATTCCTTGGAGTGGAGCCATGTATATGCTCTAACCCACTAGGTAAGTTTGGTGTTACAAGGTTGTTACCACATCAGTCTACTATTCCTTGGAGTGGAGCCATGTATATGCTCTACCCCACTAGGTAAGCTCGGTGTAACAAGGTTATTCCCACACCAGTCAAGTATTCCTTGACATGGAGCCATGTATATGCTCTACCCCACTAGGTAAGCTCGGTGTTACAAGGTTATTCCCACATCAGTCTCATATTCCTTGGAGTGGAGCCATGTATATGCTCTACCCCACTAGGTAAGCTCGGTGTAATAAGGTTATTCCCACATCACTCTCCTATTCCTTAGAGTGGAGCCATGTATATGCTCTACCCCACTAGGTAAGCTTGGTGTTACAAGGTTGTTACCACATCAGTCTACTATTCCTTGGAGTGGAGCCATGTATATGCTCTACCCCACTAGGTAAGCTCGGTGTAACAAGGTTATTCCCACATCAGTCTAGTATTCCTTGACGTGGAGCCATGTATATGCTCTACCCCACTAGGTAAGCTCGGTGTTACAAGGTTATTCCCACATCAGTCTCATATTCCTTGGAGTGGAGCCATGTATATGCTCTACCCCACTAGGTAAGCTCAGGATAACAAGGTAATTCCCACATCAGTCTCCTATTCCTTGGAGTGGAGCCATGTATATGCTCTACCCCACTAGGTAAGCTCAGGATAACAAGGTAATTCCCACATCAGTCTCATATTCCTTGGAGTGGAGCCATGTATATGCTCTACCCCACTAGGTAAGCTCGGTGTTACAAGGTAATTCCCACATCAGTCTCCTATTCCTTGGAGTGGAGCCATGTATATGCTCTACCCCACTAGGTACGTTTGGTGTTACAAGGTTGTTACCACATCAGTCTACTATTCCTTGACGTGGAGCCATGTATATGCTCTACCCCACTAGGTAAGCTCGGTGTAACAAGATTATTTCCACATCAGTCTAGTATTCCTTGACGTGGAGCCATGTATATGCTCTACCCCACTAGGTAAGCTCGGTGTAACAAGGTTATTCCCACATCACTCTCCTATTCCTTGGAGTGGAGCCATGTATATGCTCTACCCCACTAGGTAAGCTTGGTGTTACAAGGTTGTTACCACATCAGTCTACTATTCCTTGGAGTGGAGCCATGTATATGCTCTACCCCACTAGGTAAGCTCGGTGTTACAAGGTTATTCCCACATCAGTCTCATATTCCTTGGAGTGGAGCCATGTATATGCTCTACCCCACTAGGTAAGCTCGGTGTAACAAGGTTATTCCCACATCACTCTCCTATTCCTTAGAGTGGAGCCATGTATATGCTCTACCCCACTAGGTAAGCTCGGTGTAACAAGGTTATACCCACATCAGTCTAGTATTCCTTGACGTGGAGCCATGTATATGCTCTACCCCATTAGGTAAGCTCGGTGTAACAAGATTATTCCCACACCAGTCAAGTATTCCTTGACGTGGAGTCATGTATATGCTCTACCCCACTAGGTAAGCTCGGTGTAACAAGGTTATTCCCACATCAGTCTAGTATTCCCTGACGTGGAGCCATGTATATGCTCTACCCCACTAGGTAAGCACGGTGTAACAAGGTTATTCCCACATCAGTCTAGTATTCCTTGGAGTGGAGCCATGTATATGCTCTACCCCACTAGGTACGCTCGGTGTAACAAGGTTATTCCCACACCAGTCAAGTATTCCTTGACGTGGAGCCATGTATATGCTCTACCCCACTAGGTAAGCTCGGTGTAACAAGATTATTCCCACATCAGTCTAGTATTCCTTGACGTGGAGCCATGTATATGCTCTACCCCACTAGGTAAGCTCGGTGTAACAAGGTTATTCCCACATCACTCTCCTATTCCTTGGAGTGGAGCCATGTATATGCTCTACCCCACTAGGTAAGCTTGGTGTTACAAGGTTGTTACCACATCAGTCTACTATTCCTTGGAGTGGAGCCATGTATATGCTCTACCCCACTAGGTAAGCTCGGTGTTACAAGGTTATTCCCACATCAGTCTCATATTCCTTGGAGTGAAGCCATGTATATGCTCTACCCCACTAGGTAAGCTCGGTGTAATAAGGTTATTCCCACATAACTCTCCTATTCCTTAGAGTGGAGCCATGTATATGCTCTACCCCACTAGGTAAGCTTGGTGTTACAAGGTTGTTACCACATCAGTCTACTATTCCTTGGAGTGGAGCCATGTATATGCTCTACCCCACTAGGTAAGCTCGGTGTAACAAGGTTATTCCCACACCAGTCAAGTATTCCTTGACGTGGAGCCATGTATATGCTCTACCCCACTAGGTAAGCTCGGTGTAACAAGGTTATTTCCACATCAGTCTAGTATTCCTTGACGTGGAGCCATGTATATGCTCTACCCCACTAGATAAGCTCGGTGTAACAAGGTTATTCCCACATCAGTTTAGTACTCCTTGACGTGGAGCCATGTATATGCTCTACCCTACTAGGTAAGCTCGGTGTAACAAGGTTATTCCCACACCAGTCAAGTATTCCTTGACGTGGAGCCATGTATATGCTCTACCCCTCTAGGCAAGCTCGGTGTTACAAGGTTATTCCCACATCAGTCTAGTATTCCTTGGAGTGGAGCCATGTATATGCTCTACCCCACTAGATAAGCTCGGTGTAACAAGGTTATTCCCACATCAATTTAGTATTCCTTGGAGTGGAGCCATGTATATGCTCTACCCCACTAGGTACGCTCGGTGTTACAAGGTTATTCTCACATCAGTCTAGTATTCCTTGGAGTGGAGCCATGTATATGCTCTACCCCACTAGATAAGCTCGGTGTAACAAGGTTATTCCCACATCAGTCTAGTATTCCTTGACGTGGAGCCATGTATATGCTCTACCCCACTAGGTAAGCTCGGTGTAACAAGGTTATTCCCACAACAGTCAAGTATTCCTTGACGTGGAGCCATGTATATGCTCTACCCCACTAGGTAAGCTCGGTGTATCAAGATTATTCCCACATCAGTCTAGTATTCCTTGACGTGGAGCCATGTATATGCTCTACCCCACTAGGTAAGCTCGGTGTAACAAGGTTATTCCCACATCAGTCTCATATTCCTTGGAGTGGAACCATGTATATGCTCTACCCCACTAGGTAAGCTCGGTGTAACAAGGTTATTCCCACACCAGTCAAGTATTCCTTGACGTGGAGCCATGTATATGCTCTACCCCACTAGGTAAGCTCGGTGTAACAAGATTATTCCCACATCAGTCTAGTATTCCTTGACGTGGAGCCATGTATATGCTCTACCCCACTAGGTAAGCTCGGTGTGACAAGGTTATTCCCACACCAGTCAAGTATTCCTTGACGTGGAACCATGTATATGCTCTACCCCACTAGGTAAGCTCGGTGTAACAAGATTATTCCCACATCAGTCTAGTATTCCTTGACGTGGAGCCATGTATATGCTCTACCCCACTAGGTAAGCTCGGTGTAACAAGATTATTTCCACATCAGTCTAGTATTCCTTGACGTGTAGCTATGTATATGCTCTACCCCACTAGGTAAGCTCGGTGTAACAAGGTTATTCCCACATCACTCTCCTATTCCTTGGAGTTGAGCCATGTATATGCTCTACCCCACTAGGTAAGCTTGGTGTTACAAGGTTGTTACCACATCAGTCTACTATTCCTTGGAGTGGAGCCATGTATATGCTCTACCCCACTAGGTAAGCTCGGTGTTACAAGGTTATTCCCACATCAGTCTCATATTCCTTGGAGTGGAGCCATGTATATGCTCTACCCCACAAGGTAAGCTCGGTGTAACAAGGTTATTCCCACATCACTCTCCTATTCCTTAGAGTGGAGCCATGTATATGCTCTACCCCACTAGGTAAGCTCGGTGTAACAAGGTTATTCCCACATCAGTCTAGTATTCCTTGACGTGGAGCCATGTATATGCTCTACCCCACTAGGTAAGTTTGGTGTTACAAGGTTGTTACCACATCAGTCTACTATTCCTTGGAGTGGAGCCATGTATATGCTCTACCCCACTAGGTAAGCTCGGTGTTACAAGGTTATTCCCACATCAGTCTCATATTCCTTGGAGTGGAGCCATGTATATGCTCTACCCCACTAGGTAAGCTCAGGATAAAAAGGTAATTCCCACATCAGTCTCCTATTCCTTGGAGTGGAGCCTTGTATATGCTCTACCCCACTAGGTAAGCTCAGGATAACAAGGTAATTCCCACATCAGTCTCATATTCCTTGGAGTGGAGCCATGTATATGCTCTACCACACTAGGTAAGCTCGGTGTTACAAGGTAATTCCCACATCAGTCTCCTATTCCTTAGAGTGGAGCCATGTATATGCTCTACCCCACTAGGTAAGTTTGGTGTTACAAGGTTGTTACCACATCAGTCTACTACTCCTTGGAGTGGAGCCATGTATATGCTCTACCCCACTAGGTAAGCTCGGTGTAACAAGGTTATTCCCACACCAGTCAAGTATTCCTTGACGTGGAGCCATGTATATGCTCTACCCCACTAGGTAAGCTCGGTGTAACAAGATTATTCCCACATCAGTCTAGTATTCCTTGACGTGGAGCCATGTATATGCTCTACCCCACTAGGTAAGCTCGGTGTAACAAGGTTATTCCCACATCACTCTCCTATTACTTGGAGTGGAGCCATGTATATGCTCTACCCCACTAGGTAAGCTTGGTGTTACAAGGTTGTTACCACATCAGTCTACTATTCCTTGGAGTGGAGCCATGTATATGCTCTACCCCACTAGGTAAGCTCGGTGTTACAAGGTTATTCCCACATCAGTCTCATATTCCTTGGGGTGGAGCCATGTATATGCTCTACCCCACTAGGTAAGCTCGGTGTAATAAGGTTATTCCCACATCACTCTCCTATTCCTTAGAGTGGAGCCATGTATATGCTCTACCCCACTAGGTAAGCTTGGTGTTACAAGGTTGTTACCACATCAGTCTACTATTCCTTGGAGTGGAGCCATGTATATGCTCTACCCCACTAGGTAAGCTCGGTGTAACAAGGTTATTCCCACATCAGTCTAGTATTCCTTGACGTGGAGCCATGTATATGCTCTACCCCACTAGGTAAGCTCGGTGTAACAAGGTTATTCCCACATCAGTCTAGTATTCCCTGACGTGGAGCCATGTATATGCTCTACCCCACTAGGTAAGCTCGGTGTAACAAGGTTATTCCCACATCAGTCTAGTATTCCTTGACGTGGAGCCATGTATATGCTCTACCCCACTAGATAAGCTCGGTGTAACAAGGTTATTCCCACATCAGTTTAGTATTCCTTGACGTGGAACCATGTATATGCTCTACCCTACTAGGTAAGCTCGGTGTAACAAGGTTATTCCCACACCAGTCAAGTATTCCTTGACGTGGAGCCATGTATATGCTCTACCCCTCTAGGTAAGCTCGGTGTTACAAGGTTATTCCCACATCAGTCTAGTATTCCTTGGAGTGGAGCCATGTATATGCTCTACCCCACTAGATAGGCTCGGTGTAACAAGGTTATTCCCACATCAATTTAGTATTCCTTGGAGTGGAGCCATGTATATGCTGTACCCCACTAGGTACGCTCGGTGTTACAAGGTTATTCTCACATCAGTCTAGTATTCCTTGGAGTGGAGCCATGTATATGCTCTACCCCACTAGATAAGCTCGGTGTAACAAGGTTATTCCCACATCAGTCTAGTATTCCTTGACGTGGAGCCATGTATATGCTCTACCCCACTAGGTAAGCTCGGTGTAACAAGGTTATTCCCACACCAGTCAAGTATTCCTTGACGTGGAGCCATGTATATGCTCTACCCCACTAGGTAAGCTCGGTGTATCAAGATTATTCCCACATCAGTCTAGTATTCCTTGACGTGGAGCCATGTATATGCTCTACCCCACTAGGTAAGCTCGGTGTAACAAGGTTATTCCCACATCAGTCTCATATTCCTTGGAGTGGAGCCATGTATATGCTCTACCCCACTAGGTAAGCTCGGTGTAACAAGGTTATTCCCACACCAGTCAAGTATTCCTTGACGTGGAGTCATGTATATACTCTACCCCACTAGGTAAGCTCGGTGTAACAAGATTATTCCCACATCAGTCTAGTATTCCTTGACGTGGAGCCATGTATATGCTCTACCCCACTAGGTAAGCTCGGTGTAACAAGGTTATTCCCACACCAGTCAAGTATTCCTTGACGTGGAGCCATGTATATGCTCTACCCCACTAGGTTAGCTCGGTGTAACAAGATTATTCCCACATCGGTCTAGTATTCCTAAACGTGGAGCCATGTATATGCTCTACCCCACTAGGTAAGCTCGGTGTAACAAGATTATTTCCACATCAGTCTAGTATTCCTTGACGTGGAGCCATGTATATGCTCTACCCCACTAGGTAAGCTCGGTGTAACAAGGTTATTCCCACATTACTCTCCTATTCCTTGGAGTGGAGCCATGTATATGCTCTACCCCACTAGGTAAGCTTGGTGTTACAAGGTTGTTACCACATCAGTCTACTATTCCTTAGAGTGGAGCCATGTATATGCTCTACCCCACTAGGTAAGCTCGGTGTTACAAGGTTATACCCACATCAGTCTCATATTCCTTGGAGTGGAGCCATGTATATGCTCTACCCCACTAGGTAAGCTCGGTGTAACAAGGTTATTCCCACATCACTCTCCTATTCCTTAGAGTGGAGCCATGTATATGCTCTACCCCACTAGGTAAGCTCGGTGTAACAAGGTTATTCCCACATCAGTGTAGTATTCCTTGACGTGGAGCCATTTATATGCTCTAACCCATTAGGTAAGCTCGGTGTAACAAGGTTATTCCCACACCAGTCAAGTATTCCTTGAAGTGGAGCCATGTATATGCTCTACCCCACTAGGTAAGCTCGGTGTAACAAGGTTATTCCCACATCAGTCTAGTATTCCCTGACGTGGAGCCATGTATATGCTCTACCCCACTAGGTAAGCACGGTGTAACAAGGTTATTCCCACATCAGTCTAGTATTCCTTGGAGTGGAGCCATGTATATGCTCTACCCCACTAGATAAGCTCGGTGTAACAAGGTTATTCCCACATCAGTTTAGTATTCCTTGGAGTGGAGCCATGTATATGCTCTACCCCACTAGGTACGCTCGGTGTTACAAGGTTATTCCCACATCAGTCTAGTATTCCTTGGAGTGGAGCCATGTATATGCTCTACCCCACTAGGTAAGTTTGGTGTTACAAGGTTGTTACCACATCAGTCTACTAATCCTTGGAGTGGAGCCATGTATATGCTCTACCCCACTAGGTAAGCTCGGTGTTACAAGGTTATTCCCACATCAGTCTCATATTCCTTGGAGTGGAGCCATGTATATGCTCTACCCCACTAGGTAAGCTCAGGATAACAAGGTAATTCCCACATCAGTCTCCTATTCCTTGGAGTGGAGCCATGTATATGCTCTACCCCACTAGGTAAGCTCAGGATAACAAGGTAATTCCCACATCAGTCTCATATTCCTTGGAGTGGAGCCATGTATATGCTCTACCCCACTAGGTAAGCTCGGTGTTACAAGGTAATTCCCACATCAGTCTCCTATTCCTTGGAGTGGAGCCATGTATATGCTCTACCCCACTAGGTAAGTTTGGTGTTACAAGGTTGTTACCACATCAGTCTACTATTCCTTGGAGTGGAGCCATGTATATGCTCTACCCCACTAGGTAAGCTCGGTGTAACAAGGTTATTCCCACACCAGTCAAGTATTCCTTGACGTGGAGCCATGTATATGCTCTACCCCACTAGGTAAGCTCGGTGTTACAAGGTTATTCCCACATCAGTCTCATATTCCTTGGAGTGGAGCCATGTATATGCTCTACCCCACTAGGTAAGCTCGGTGTAATAAGGTTATTCCCACATCACTCTCCTATTCCTTAGAGTGGAGCCATGTATATGCTCTACCCCACTAGGTAAGCTTGGTGTTACAAGGTTGTTACCACATCAGTCTACTATTCCTTGGAGTGGAGCCATGTATATGCTCTACCCCACTAGGTAAGCTCGGTGTTACAAGGTTATTCCCACATCAGTCTCATATTCCTTGGAGTGGAGCCATGTATATGCTCTACCCCACAAGGTAAGCTCGGTGTAACAAGGTTATTCCCACATCACTCTCCTATTCCTTAGAGTGGAGCCATGTATATGCTCTACCCCACTAGGTAAGCTCGGTGTAACAAGGTTATTCCCACATCAGTCTAGTATTCCTTGACGTGGAGCCATGTATATGCTCTACCCCACTAGGTAAGTTTGGTGTTACAAGGTTGTTACCACATCAGTCTACTATTCCTTGGAGTGGAGCCATGTATATGCTCTACCCCACTAGGTAAGCTCGGTGTTACAAGGTTATTCCCACATCAGTCTCATATTCCTTGGAGTGGAGCCATGTATATGCTCTACCCCACTAGGTAAGCTCAGGATAAAAAGGTAATTCCCACATCAGTCTCCTATTCCTTGGAGTGGAGCCTTGTATATGCTCTACCCCACTAGGTAAGCTCAGGATAACAAGGTAATTCCCACATCAGTCTCATATTCCTTGGAGTGGAGCCATGTATATGCTCTACCACACTAGGTAAGCTCGGTGTTACAAGGTAATTCCCACATCAGTCTCCTATTCCTTAGAGTGGAGCCATGTATATGCTCTACCCCACTAGGTAAGTTTGGTGTTACAAGGTTGTTACCACATCAGTCTACTACTCCTTGGAGTGGAGCCATGTATATGCTCTACCCCACTAGGTAAGCTCGGTGTAACAAGGTTATTCCCACACCAGTCAAGTATTCCTTGACGTGGAGCCATGTATATGCTCTACCCCACTAGGTAAGCTCGGTGTAACAAGATTATTCCCACATCAGTCTAGTATTCCTTGACGTGGAGCCATGTATATGCTCTACCCCACTAGGTAAGCTCGGTGTAACAAGGTTATTCCCACATCACTCTCCTATTACTTGGAGTGGAGCCATGTATATGCTCTACCCCACTAGGTAAGCTTGGTGTTACAAGGTTGTTACCACATCAGTCTACTATTCCTTGGAGTGGAGCCATGTATATGCTCTACCCCACTAGGTAAGCTCGGTGTTACAAGGTTATTCCCACATCAGTCTCATATTCCTTGGGGTGGAGCCATGTATATGCTCTACCCCACTAGGTAAGCTCGGTGTAATAAGGTTATTCCCACATCACTCTCCTATTCCTTAGAGTGGAGCCATGTATATGCTCTACCCCACTAGGTAAGCTTGGTGTTACAAGGTTGTTACCACATCAGTCTACTATTCCTTGGAGTGGAGCCATGTATATGCTCTACCCCACTAGGTAAGCTCGGTGTAACAAGGTTATTCCCACATCAGTCTAGTATTCCTTGACGTGGAGCCATGTATATGCTCTACCCCACTAGGTAAGCTCGGTGTAACAAGGTTATTCCCACATCAGTCTAGTATTCCCTGACGTGGAGCCATGTATATGCTCTACCCCACTAGGTAAGCTCGGTGTAACAAGGTTATTCCCACATCAGTCTAGTATTCCTTGACGTGGAGCCATGTATATGCTCTACCCCACTAGATAAGCTCGGTGTAACAAGGTTATTCCCACATCAGTTTAGTATTCCTTGACGTGGAACCATGTATATGCTCTACCCTACTAGGTAAGCTCGGTGTAACAAGGTTATTCCCACACCAGTCAAGTATTCCTTGACGTGGAGCCATGTATATGCTCTACCCCTCTAGGTAAGCTCGGTGTTACAAGGTTATTCCCACATCAGTCTAGTATTCCTTGGAGTGGAGCCATGTATATGCTCTACCCCACTAGATAGGCTCGGTGTAACAAGGTTATTCCCACATCAATTTAGTATTCCTTGGAGTGGAGCCATGTATATGCTGTACCCCACTAGGTACGCTCGGTGTTACAAGGTTATTCTCACATCAGTCTAGTATTCCTTGGAGTGGAGCCATGTATATGCTCTACCCCACTAGATAAGCTCGGTGTAACAAGGTTATTCCCACATCAGTCTAGTATTCCTTGACGTGGAGCCATGTATATGCTCTACCCCACTAGGTAAGCTCGGTGTAACAAGGTTATTCCCACACCAGTCAAGTATTCCTTGACGTGGAGCCATGTATATGCTCTACCCCACTAGGTAAGCTCGGTGTATCAAGATTATTCCCACATCAGTCTAGTATTCCTTGACGTGGAGCCATGTATATGCTCTACCCCACTAGGTAAGCTCGGTGTAACAAGGTTATTCCCACATCAGTCTCATATTCCTTGGAGTGGAGCCATGTATATGCTCTACCCCACTAGGTAAGCTCGGTGTAACAAGGTTATTCCCACACCAGTCAAGTATTCCTTGACGTGGAGTCATGTATATACTCTACCCCACTAGGTAAGCTCGGTGTAACAAGATTATTCCCACATCAGTCTAGTATTCCTTGACGTGGAGCCATGTATATGCTCTACCCCACTAGGTAAGCTCGGTGTAACAAGGTTATTCCCACACCAGTCAAGTATTCCTTGACGTGGAGCCATGTATATGCTCTACCCCACTAGGTTAGCTCGGTGTAACAAGATTATTCCCACATCGGTCTAGTATTCCTAAACGTGGAGCCATGTATATGCTCTACCCCACTAGGTAAGCTCGGTGTAACAAGATTATTTCCACATCAGTCTAGTATTCCTTGACGTGGAGCCATGTATATGCTCTACCCCACTAGGTAAGCTCGGTGTAACAAGGTTATTCCCACATTACTCTCCTATTCCTTGGAGTGGAGCCATGTATATGCTCTACCCCACTAGGTAAGCTTGGTGTTACAAGGTTGTTACCACATCAGTCTACTATTCCTTAGAGTGGAGCCATGTATATGCTCTACCCCACTAGGTAAGCTCGGTGTTACAAGGTTATACCCACATCAGTCTCATATTCCTTGGAGTGGAGCCATGTATATGCTCTACCCCACTAGGTAAGCTCGGTGTAACAAGGTTATTCCCACATCACTCTCCTATTCCTTAGAGTGGAGCCATGTATATGCTCTACCCCACTAGGTAAGCTCGGTGTAACAAGGTTATTCCCACATCAGTGTAGTATTCCTTGACGTGGAGCCATTTATATGCTCTAACCCATTAGGTAAGCTCGGTGTAACAAGGTTATTCCCACACCAGTCAAGTATTCCTTGAAGTGGAGCCATGTATATGCTCTACCCCACTAGGTAAGCTCGGTGTAACAAGGTTATTCCCACATCAGTCTAGTATTCCCTGACGTGGAGCCATGTATATGCTCTACCCCACTAGGTAAGCACGGTGTAACAAGGTTATTCCCACATCAGTCTAGTATTCCTTGGAGTGGAGCCATGTATATGCTCTACCCCACTAGATAAGCTCGGTGTAACAAGGTTATTCCCACATCAGTTTAGTATTCCTTGGAGTGGAGCCATGTATATGCTCTACCCCACTAGGTACGCTCGGTGTTACAAGGTTATTCCCACATCAGTCTAGTATTCCTTGGAGTGGAGCCATGTATATGCTCTACCCCACTAGGTAAGTTTGGTGTTACAAGGTTGTTACCACATCAGTCTACTAATCCTTGGAGTGGAGCCATGTATATGCTCTACCCCACTAGGTAAGCTCGGTGTTACAAGGTTATTCCCACATCAGTCTCATATTCCTTGGAGTGGAGCCATGTATATGCTCTACCCCACTAGGTAAGCTCAGGATAACAAGGTAATTCCCACATCAGTCTCCTATTCCTTGGAGTGGAGCCATGTATATGCTCTACCCCACTAGGTAAGCTCAGGATAACAAGGTAATTCCCACATCAGTCTCATATTCCTTGGAGTGGAGCCATGTATATGCTCTACCCCACTAGGTAAGCTCGGTGTTACAAGGTAATTCCCACATCAGTCTCCTATTCCTTGGAGTGGAGCCATGTATATGCTCTACCCCACTAGGTAAGTTTGGTGTTACAAGGTTGTTACCACATCAGTCTACTATTCCTTGGAGTGGAGCCATGTATATGCTCTACCCCACTAGGTAAGCTCGGTGTAACAAGGTTATTCCCACACCAGTCAAGTATTCCTTGACGTGGAGCCATGTATATGCTCTACCCCACTAGGTAAGCTCGGTGTTACAAGGTTATTCCCACATCAGTCTCATATTCCTTGGAGTGGAGCCATGTATATGCTCTACCCCACTAGGTAAGCTCGGTGTAATAAGGTTATTCCCACATCACTCTCCTATTCCTTAGAGTGGAGCCATGTATATGCTCTACCCCACTAGGTAAGCTTGGTGTTACAAGGTTGTTACCACATCAGTCTACTATTCCTTGGAGTGGAGCCATGTATATGCTCTACCCCACTAGGTAAGCTCGGTGTAACAAGGTTATTCCCACATCAGTCTAGTATTCCTTGACGTGGAGCCATGTATATGCTCTACCCCACTAGGTAAGCTCGGTGTAACAAGGTTATTCCCACATCACTCTCCTATTCCTTGGAGTGGAGCCATGTATATGCTCTACCCCACTAGGTAAGCTTGGTGTTACAAGGTTGTTACCACATCAGTCTACTATTCCTTGGAGTGGAGCCATGTATATGCTCTACCCCACTAGGTAAGCACGGTGTTACAAGGTTATTCCCACATCAGTCTCATATTCCTTGGAGTGAAGCCATGTATATGCTCTACCCCACTAGGTAAGCTCGGTGTAATAAGGTTATTCCCACATAACTCTCCTATTCCTTAGAGTGGAGCCATGTATATGCCCTACCCCACTAGGTAAGCTTGGTGTTACAAGGTTGTTACCACATCAGTCTAGTATTCCTTGACGTGGAGCCATGTGTATGCTCTACCCCATTAGGTAAGCTCGGTGTAACAAGATTATTCCCACACCAGTCAAGTATTCCTTGACGTGGAGCCATGTATATGCTCTACCCCACTAGGTAAGCTCGGTGTAACAAGGTTATTCCCACATCAGTCTAGTATTCCCTGACGTGGAGCCATGTATATGCTCTACCCCACTAGGTAAGCACGGTGTAACAAGGTTATTCCCACATCAGTCTAGTATTCCTTGGAGTGGAGCCATGTATATGCTCTACCCCACTAGGTACGCTCGGTGTAACAAGGTTATTCCCACACCAGTCAAGTATTCCTTGACGTGGAGCCATGTATATGCTCTACCCCACTAGGTAAGCTCGGTGTAACAAGATTATTCCCACATCAGTCTAGTATTCCTTGACGTGGAGCCATGTATATGCTCTACCCCACTAGGTAAGCTCGGTGTAACAAGGTTATTCCCACATCACTCTCCTATTCCTTGGAGTGGAGCCATGTATATGCTCTACCCCACTAGGTAAGCTTGGTGTTACAAGGTTGTTACCACATCAGTCTACTATTCCTTGGAGTGGAGCCATGTATATGCTCTACCCCACTAGGTAAGCTCGGTGTTACAAGGTTATTCCCACATCAGTCTCATATTCCTTGGAGTGAAGCCATGTATATGCTCTACCCCACTAGGTAAGCTCGGTGTAATAAGGTTATTCCCACATAACTCTCCTATTCCTTAGAGTGGAGCCATGTATATGCTCTACCCCACTAGGTAAGCTTGGTGTTACAAGGTTGTTACCACATCAGTCTACTATTCCTTGGAGTGGAGCCATGTATATGCTCTACCCCACTAGGTAAGCTCGGTGTAACAAGGTTATTCCCACACCAGTCAAGTATTCCTTGACGTGGAGCCATGTATATGCTCTACCCCACTAGGTAAGCTCGGTGTAACAAGGTTATTCCCACATCAGTCTAGTATTCCTTGACGTGGAGCCATGTATATGCTCTACCCCACTAGGTAAGCTCGGTGTAACAAGGTTATTCCCACATCAGTCTAGTATTCCCTGACGTGGAGCCATGTATATGCTCTACCCCACTAGGTAAGCTCGGTGTAACAAGGTTATTTCCACATCAGTCTAGTATTCCTTGACGTGGAGCCATGTATATGCTCTACCCCACTAGATAAGCTCGGTGTAACAAGGTTATTCCCACATCAGTTTAGTACTCCTTGACGTGGAGCCATGTATATGCTCTACCCTACTAGGTAAGCTCGGTGTAACAAGGTTATTCCCACACCAGTCAAGTATTCCTTGACGTGGAGCCATGTATATGCTCTACCCCTCTAGGCAAGCTCGGTGTTACAAGGTTATTCCCACATCAGTCTAGTATTCCTTGGAGTGGAGCCATGTATATGCTCTACCCCACTAGATAAGCTCGGTGTAACAAGGTTATTCCCACATCAATTTAGTATTCCTTGGAGTGGAGCCATGTATATGCTCTACCCCACTAGGTACGCTCGGTGTTACAAGGTTATTCTCACATCAGTCTAGTATTCCTTGGAGTGGAGCCATGTATATGCTCTACCCCACTAGATAAGCTCGGTGTAACAAGGTTATTCCCACATCAGTCTAGTATTCCTTGACGTGGAGCCATGTATATGCTCTACCCCACTAGGTAAGCTCGGTGTAACAAGGTTATTCCCACAACAGTCAAGTATTCCTTGACGTGGAGCCATGTATATGCTCTACCCCACTAGGTAAGCTCGGTGTATCAAGATTATTCCCACATCAGTCTAGTATTCCTTGACGTGGAGCCATGTATATGCTCTACCCCACTAGGTAAGCTCGGTGTAACAAGGTTATTCCCACATCAGTCTCATATTCCTTGGAGTGGAACCATGTATATGCTCTACCCCACTAGGTAAGCTCGGTGTAACAAGGTTATTCCCACACCAGTCAAGTATTCCTTGACGTGGAGCCATGTATATGCTCTACCCCACTAGGTAAGCTCGGTGTAACAAGATTATTCCCACATCAGTCTAGTATTCCTTGACGTGGAGCCATGTATATGCTCTACCCCACTAGGTAAGCTCGGTGTGACAAGGTTATTCCCACACCAGTCAAGTATTCCTTGACGTGGAACCATGTATATGCTCTACCCCACTAGGTAAGCTCGGTGTAACAAGATTATTCCCACATCAGTCTAGTATTCCTTGACGTGGAGCCATGTATATGCTCTACCCCACTAGGTAAGCTCGGTGTAACAAGATTATTTCCACATCAGTCTAGTATTCCTTGACGTGTAGCTATGTATATGCTCTACCCCACTAGGTAAGCTCGGTGTAACAAGGTTATTCCCACATCACTCTCCTATTCCTTGGAGTGGAGCCATGTATATGCTCTACCCCACTAGGTAAGCTTGGTGTTACAAGGTTGTTACCACATCAGTCTACTATTCCTTGGAGTGGAGCCATGTATATGCTCTACCCCACTAGGTAAGCTCGGTGTTACAAGGTTATTCCCACATCAGTCTCATATTCCTTGGAGTGGAGCCATGTATATGCTCTACCCCACAAGGTAAGCTCGGTGTAACAAGGTTATTCCCACATCACTCTCCTATTCCTTAGAGTGGAGCCATGTATATGCTCTACCCCACTAGGTAAGCTCGGTGTAACAAGGTTATTCCCACATCAGTCTAGTATTCCTTGACGTGGAGCCATGTATATGCTCTACCCCACTAGGTAAGTTTGGTGTTACAAGGTTGTTACCACATCAGTCTACTATTCCTTGGAGTGGAGCCATGTATATGCTCTACCCCACTAGGTAAGCTCGGTGTTACAAGGTTATTCCCACATCAGTCTCATATTCCTTGGAGTGGAGCCATGTATATGCTCTACCCCACTAGGTAAGCTCAGGATAAAAAGGTATTTCCCACATCAGTCTCCTATTCCTTGGAGTGGAGCCTTGTATATGCTCTACCCCACTAGGTAAGCTCAGGATAACAAGGTAATTCCCACATCAGTCTCATATTCCTTGGAGTGGAGCCATGTATATGCTCTACCACACTAGGTAAGCTCGGTGTTACAAGGTAATTCCCACATCAGTCTCCTATTCCTTGGAGTGGAGCCATGTATATGCTCTACCCCACTAGGTAAGTTTGGTGATACAAGGTTGTTACCACATCAGTCTACTACTCCTTGGAGTGGAGCCATGTATATGCTCTACCCCACTAGGTAAGCTCGGTGTAACAAGGTTATTCCCACACCAGTCAAGTATTCCTTGACGTGGAGCCATGTATATGCTCTACCCCACTAGGTAAGCTCGGTGTAACAAGATTATTCCCACATCAGTCTAGTATTCCTTGACGTGGAGCCATGTATATGCTCTACCCCACTAGGTAAGCTCGGTGTAACAAGGTTATTCCCACATCACTCTCCTATTACTTGGAGTGGAGCCATGTATATGCTCTACCCCACTAGGTAAGCTTGGTGTTACAAGGTTGTTACCACATCAGTCTACTATTCCTTGGAGTGGAGCCATGTATATGCTCTACCCCACTAGGTAAGCTCGGTGTTACAAGGTTATTCCCACATCAGTCTCATATTCCTTGGGGTGGAGCCATGTATATGCTCTACCCCACTAGGTAAGCTCGGTGTAATAAGGTTATTCCCACATCACTCTCCTATTCCTTAGAGTGGAGCCATGTATATGCTCTACCCCACTAGGTAAGCTTGGTGTTACAAGGTTGTTACCACATCAGTCTACTATTCCTTGGAGTGGAGCCATGTATATGCTCTACCCCACTAGGTAAGCTCGGTGTAACAAGGTTATTCCCACATCAGTCTAGTATTCCTTGACGTGGAGCCATGTATATGCTCTACCCCACTAGGTAAGCTCGGTGTAACAAGGTTATTCCCACATCAGTCTAGTATTCCCTGACGTGGAGCCATGTATATGCTCTACCCCACTAGGTAAGCTCGGTGTAACAAGGTTATTCCCACATCAGTCTAGTATTCCTTGACGTGGAGCCATGTATATGCTCTACCCCACTAGATAAGCTCGGTGTAACAAGGTTATTCCCACATCAGTTTAGTATTCCTTGACGTGGAACCATGTATATGCTCTACCCTACTAGGTAAGCTCGGTGTAACAAGGTTATTCCCACACCAGTCAAGTATTCCTTGACGTGGAGCCATGTATATGCTCTACCCCTCTAGGTAAGCTCGGTGTTACAAGGTTATTCCCACATCAGTCTAGTATTCCTTGGAGTGGAGCCATGTATATGCTCTACCCCACTAGATAAGCTCGGTGTAACAAGGTTATTCCCACATCAATTTAGTATTCCTTGGAGTGGAGCCATGTATATGCTGTACCCCACTAGGTACGCTCGGTGTTACAAGGTTATTCTCACATCAGTCTAGTATTCCTTGGAGTGGAGCCATGTATATGCTCTACCCCACTAGATAAGCTCGGTGTAACAAGGTTATTCCCACATCAGTCTAGTATTCCTTGACGTGGAGCCATGTATATGCTCTACCCCACTAGGTAAGCTCGGTGTAACAAGGTTATTCCCACACCAGTCAAGTATTCCTTGACGTGGAGCCATGTATATGCTCTACCCCACTAGGTAAGCTCGGTGTATCAAGATTATTCCCACATCAGTCTAGTATTCCTTGACGTGGAGCCATGTATATGCTCTACCCCACTAGGTAAGCTCGGTGTAACAAGGTTATTCCCACATCAGTCTCATATTCCTTGGAGTGGAGCCATGTATATGCTCTACCCCACTAGGTAAGCTCGGTGTAACAAGGTTATTCCCACACCAGTCAAGTATTCCTTGACGTGGAGCCATGTATATACTCTACCCCACTAGGTAAGCTCGGTGTAACAAGATTATTCCCACATCAGTCTAGTATTCCTTGACGTGGAGCCATGTATATGCTCTACCCCACTAGGTAAGCTCGGTGTAACAAGGTTATTCCCACACCAGTCAAGTATTCCTTGACGTGGAGCCATGTATATGCTCTACCCCACTAGGTTAGCTCGGTGTAACAAGATTATTCCCACATCGGTCTAGTATTCCTAAACGTGGAGCCATGTATATGCTCTACCCCACTAGGTAAGCTCGGTGTAACAAGATTATTTCCACATCAGTCTAGTATTCCTTGACGTGGAGCCATGTATATGCTCTACCCCACTAGGTAAGCTCGGTGTAACAAGGTTATTCCCACATCACTCTCCTATTCCTTGGAGTGGAGCCATGTATATGCTCTACCCCACTAGGTAAGCTTGGTGTTACAAGGTTGTTACCACATCAGTCTACTATTCCTTAGAGTGGAGCCATGTATATGCTCTACCCCACTAGGTAAGCTCGGTGTTACAAGGTTATTCCCACATCAGTCTCATATTCCTTGGAGTGGAGCCATGTATATGCTCTACCCCACTAGGTAAGCTCGGTGTAACAAGGTTATTCCCACATCACTCTCCTATTCCTTAGAGTGGAGCCATGTATATGCTCTACCCCACTAGGTAAGCTCGGTGTAACAAGGTTATTCCCACATCAGTGTAGTATTCCTTGACGTGGAGCCATTTATATGCTCTAACCCATTAGGTAAGCTCGGTGTAACAAGGTTATTCCCACACCAGTCAAGTATTCCTTGACGTGGAGCCATGTATATGCTCTACCCCACTAGGTAAGCTCGGTGTAACAAGGTTATTCCCACATCAGTCTAGTATTCCCTGACGTGGAGCCATGTATATGCTCTACCCCACTAGGTAAGCACGGTGTAACAAGGTTATTCCCACATCAGTCTAGTATTCCTTGGAGTGGAGCCATGTATATGCTCTACCCCACTAGATAAGCTCGGTGTAACAAGGTTATTCCCACATCAGTTTAGTATTCCTTGGAGTGGAGCCATGTATATGCTCTACCCCACTAGGTACGCTCGGTGTTACAAGGTTATTCCCACATCAGTCTAGTATTCCTTGGAGTGGAGCCATGTATATGCTCTACCCCACTAGGTAAGTTTGGTGTTACAAGGTGTTACCACATCAGTCTACTATTCCTTGGAGTGGAGCCATGTATATGCTCTACCCCACTAGGTAAGCTCGGTGTTACAAGGTTATTCCCACATCAGTCTCATATTCCTTGGAGTGGAGCCATGTATATGCTCTACCCCACTAGGTAAGCTCAGGATAACAAGGTAATTCCCACATCAGTCTCCTATTCCTTGGAGTGGAGCCATGTATATGCTCTACCCCACTAGGTAAGCTCAGGATAACAAGGTAATTCCCACATCAGTCTCATATTCCTTGGAGTGGAGCCATGTATATGCACTACCCCACTAGGTAAGCTCGGTGTTACAAGGTAATTCCCACATCAGTCTCCTATTCCTTGGAGTGGAGCCATGTATATGCTCTACCCCACTAGGTAAGTTTGGTGTTACAAGGTTGTTACCACATCAGTCTACTATTCCTTGGAGTGGAGCCATGTATATGCTCTACCCCACTAGGTAAGCTCGGTGTAACAAGGTTATTCCCACACCAGTCAAGTATTCCTTGACATGGAGCCATGTATATGCTCTACCCCACTAGGTAAGCTCGGTGTTACAAGGTTATTCCCACATCAGTCTCATATTCCTTGGAGTGGAGCCATGTATATGCTCTACCCCACTAGGTAAGCTCGGTGTAATAAGGTTATTCCCACATCACTCTCCTATTCCTTAGAGTGGAGCCATGTATATGCTCTACCCCACTAGGTAAGCTTGGTGTTACAAGGTTGTTACCACATCAGTCTACTATTCCTTGGAGTGGAGCCATGTATATGCTCTACCCCACTAGGTAAGCTCGGTGTTACAAGGTTATTCCCACATCAGTCTCATATTCCTTGGAGTGGAGCCATGTATATGCTCTACCCCACTAGGTAAGCTCAGGATAACAAGGTAATTCCCACATCAGTCTCCTATTCCTTGGAGTGGAGCCATGTATATGCTCTACCCCACTAGGTAAGCTCAGGATAACAAGGTAATTCCCACATCAGTCTCCTATTCCTTGGAGTGGAGCCATGTATATGCTCTACCCCACTAGGTACGTTTGGTGTTACAAGGTTGTTACCACATCAGTCTACTATTCCTTGGAGTGGAGCCATGTATATGCTCTACCCCACTAGGTAAGCTCGGTGTAACAAGGTTATTCCCACACCAGTCAAGTATTCCTTGACATGGAGCCATGTATATGCTCTACCCCACTAGGTAAGCTCGGTGTTACAAGGTTATTCCCACATCAGTCTCATATTCCTTGGAGTGGAGCCATGTATATGCTCTACCCCACTAGGTAAGCTCGGTGTAATAAGGTTATTCCCACATCACTCTCCTATTCCTTAGAGTGGAGCCATGTATATGCTCTACCCCACTAGGTAAGCTTGGTGTTACAAGGTTGTTACCACATCAGTCTACTATTCCTTGGAGTGGAGCCATGTATATGCTCTACCCCACTAGGTAAGCTCGGTGTAACAAGGTTATTCCCACATCAGTCTAGTATTCCTTGACGTGGAGCCATGTATATGCTCTACCCCACTAGGTAAGCTCGGTGTAACAAGGTTATTCCCACACCAGTCAAGTATTCCTTGACGTGGAGCCATGTATATGCTCTACCCCACTAGGTAAGCTCGGTGTAACAAGGTTATTCCCACATCAGTCTAGTATTCCTTGACGTGGAGCCATGTATATGCTCTACCCCACTAGGTAAGCTCGGTGTAACAAGGTTATTCCCACATCAGTCTAGTATTCCCTGACGTGGAGCCATGTATATGCTCTACCCCACTAGGTAAGCTCGGTGTAACAAGGTTATTCCCACATCAGTCTAGTATTCCTTGACGTGGAGCCATGTATATGCTCTACCCCACTAGGTTAGCTCGGTGTAACAAGATTATTCCCACATCGGTCTAGTATTCCTAAACGTGGAGCCATGTATATGCTCTACCCCACTAGGTAAGCTCGGTGTAACAAGATTATTTCCACATCAGTCTAGTATTCCTTGACGTGGAGCCATGTATATGCTCTACCCCACTAGGTAAGCTCGGTGTAACAAGGTTATTCCCACATCACTCTCCTATTCCTTGGAGTGGAGCCATGTATATGCTCTACCCCACTAGGTAAGCTTGGTGTTACAAGGTTGTTACCACATCAGTCTACTATTCCTTAGAGTGGAGCCATGTATATGCTCTACCCCACTAGGTAAGCTCGGTGTTACAAGGTTATTCCCACATCAGTCTCATATTCCTTGGAGTGGAGCCATGTATATGCTCTACCCCACTAGGTAAGCTCGGTGTAACAAGGTTATTCCCACATCACTCTCCTATTCCTTAGAGTGGAGCCATGTATATGCTCTACCCCACTAGGTAAGCTCGGTGTAACAAGGTTATTCCCACATCAGTGTAGTATTCCTTGACGTGGAGCCATTTATATGCTCTAACCCATTAGGTAAGCTCGGTGTAACAAGGTTATTCCCACACCAGTCAAGTATTCCTTGACGTGGAGCCATGTATATGCTCTACCCCACTAGGTAAGCTCGGTGTAACAAGGTTATTCCCACATCAGTCTAGTATTCCCTGACGTGGAGCCATGTATATGCTCTACCCCACTAGGTAAGCACGGTGTAACAAGGTTATTCCCACATCAGTCTAGTATTCCTTGGAGTGGAGCCATGTATATGCTCTACCCCACTAGATAAGCTCGGTGTAACAAGGTTATTCCCACATCAGTTTAGTATTCCTTGGAGTGGAGCCATGTATATGCTCTACCCCACTAGGTACGCTCGGTGTTACAAGGTTATTCCCACATCAGTCTAGTATTCCTTGGAGTGGAGCCATGTATATGCTCTACCCCACTAGGTAAGTTTGGTGTTACAAGGTGTTACCACATCAGTCTACTATTCCTTGGAGTGGAGCCATGTATATGCTCTACCCCACTAGGTAAGCTCGGTGTTACAAGGTTATTCCCACATCAGTCTCATATTCCTTGGAGTGGAGCCATGTATATGCTCTACCCCACTAGGTAAGCTCAGGATAACAAGGTAATTCCCACATCAGTCTCCTATTCCTTGGAGTGGAGCCATGTATATGCTCTACCCCACTAGGTAAGCTCAGGATAACAAGGTAATTCCCACATCAGTCTCATATTCCTTGGAGTGGAGCCATGTATATGCTCTACCCCACTAGGTAAGCTCGGTGTTACAAGGTAATTCCCACATCAGTCTCCTATTCCTTGGAGTGGAGCCATGTATATGCTCTACCCCACTAGGTAAGTTTGGTGTTACAAGGTTGTTACCACATCAGTCTAGTATTCCTTGGAGTGGAGCCATGTATATGCTCTACCCCACTAGGTAAGCTCGGTGTAACAAGGTTATTCCCACACCAGTCAAGTATTCCTTGACATTTAGCCATGTATATGCTCTACCCCACTAGGTAAGCTCGGTGTTACAAGGTTATTCCCACATCAGTCTCATATTCCTTGGAGTGGAGCCATGTATATGCTCTACCCCACTAGGTAAGCTCGGTGTAATAAGGTTATTCCCACATCACTCTCCTATTCCTTAGAGTGGAGCCATGTATATGCTCTACCCCACTAGGTAAGCTTGGTGTTACAAGGTTGTTACCACATCAGTCTACTATTCCTTGGAGTGGAGCCATGTATATGCTCTACCCCACTAGGTAAGCTCGGTGTAACAAGGTTATTCCCACATCAGTCTAGTATTCCTTGACGTGGAGCCATGTATATGCTCTACCCCACTAGGTAAGCTCGGTGTAACAAGGTTATTCCCACACCAGTCAAGTATTCCTTGACGTGGAGCCATGTATATGCTCTACCCCACTAGGTAAGCTCGGTGTAACAAGGTTATTCCCACATCAGTCTAGTATTCCTTGACGTGGAGCCATGTATATGCTCTACCCCACTAGGTAAGCTCGGTGTAACAAGGTTATTCCCACATCAGTCTAGTATTCCCTGACGTGGAGCCATGTATATGCTCTACCCCACTAGGTAAGCTCGGTGTAACAAGGTTATTCCCACATCAGTCTAGTATTCCTTGACGTGGAGCCATGTATATGCTCTACCCCACTAGATAAGCTCGGTGTAACAAGGTTATTCCCACATCAGTTTAGTATTCCTTGACGTGGAGCCATGTATATGCTCTACCCTACTAGGTAAGCTCGGTGTAACAAGGTTATTCCCACACCAGTCAAGTATTCCTTGACGTGGAGCCATGTATATGCTCTACCCCTCTAGGTAAGCTCGGTGTTAGAAGGTTATTCCCACATCAGTCTAGTATTCCTTGGAGTGGAGCCATGTATATGCTCTACCCCACTAGATAAGCTCGGTGTAACACGGTTATTCCCACATCAATTTAGTATTCCTTGGAGTGGAGCCATGTATATGCTCTACCCCACTAGGTACGCTCGGTGTTACAAGGTTATTCTCACATCAGTCTAGTATTCCTTGGAGTGGAGCCATGTATATGCTCTACCCCACTAGATAAGCTCGGTGTAACAAGGTTATTCCCACATCAGTCTAGTATTCCTTGACGTGGATCCATGTATATGCTCTACCCCACTAGGTAAGCTCGGTGTAACAAGGTTATTCCCACACCAGTCAAGTATTCCTTGACGTGGAGCCATGTATATGCTCTACCCCACTAGGTAAGCTCGGTGTAACAAGGTTATTCCCACACCAGTCAAGTATTCCTTGACGTGGAGCCATGTATATGCTCTACCCCACTAGGTAAGCTCGGTGTAACAAGGTTATTCCCACATCAGTCTAGTATTCCTTGACGTGGAGCCATGTATATGCTCTACCCCACTAGGTAAGCTCGGTGTAACAAGGTTATTCCCACATCAGTCTAGTATTCCCTGACGTGGAGCCATGTATATGCTCTAATCCACTAGGTAAGCTCGGTGTAACAAGGTTATTCCCACATCAGTCTAGTATTCCTTGACGTGGAGCCATGTATATGCTCTACCCCACTAGATAAGCTCGGTGTAACAAGGTTATTCCCACATCAGTTTAGTATTCCTTGACGTGGAGCCATGTATATGCTCTACCCTACTAGGTAAGCTCGGTGTAACAAGGTTATTCCCACACCAGTCAAGTATTCCTTGACGTGGAGCCATGTATATGCTCTACCCCTCTAGGTAAGCTCGGTGTTACAAGGTTATTCCCACATCAGTCTAGTATTCCTTGGAGTGGAGCCATGTATATGCTCTACCCCACTAGATAAGCTCGGTGTAACAAGGTTATTCCCACATCAATTTAGTATTCCTTGGAGTGGAGCCATGTATATGCTCTACCCCACTAGGTACGCTCGGTGTTACAAGGTTATTCTCACATCAGTCTAGTATTCCTTGGAGTGGAGCCATGTATATGCTCTACCCCACTCGATAAGCTCGGTGTAACAAGGTTATTCCCACATCAGTCTAGTATTCCTTGACGTGGAGCCATGTATATGCTCTACCCCACTAGGTAAGCTCGGTGTAACAAGGTTATTCCCACACCAGTCAAGTATTCCTTGACGTGGAGCCATGTATATGCTCTACCCCACTAGGTAAGCTCGGTGTATCAAGATTATTCCCACATCAGTCTAGTATTCCTTGACGTGGAGCCATGTATATGCTCTACCCCACTAGGTAAGCTCGGTGTAACAAGGTTATTCCCACATCAGTCTCATATTCCTTGGAGTGGAGCTATGTATATGCTCTACCCCACTAGGTAAGCTCGGTGTAACAAGGTTATTCACACACCAGTCAAGTATTCCTTGACGTGGAGCCATGTATATGCTCTACCCCACTAGGTAAGCTCGGTGTAACAAGATTATTCCCACATCGGTCTAGTATTCCTAAACGTGGAGCCATGTATATGCTCTACCCCACTAGGTAAGCTCGGTGTAACAAGATTATTTCCACATCAGTCTAGTATTCCTTGACGTGGAGCCATGTATATGCTCTACCCCACTAGGTAAGCTCGGTGTAACAAGGTTATTCCCACATCACTCTCCTATTCCTTGGAGTGGAGCCATGTATATGCTCTACCCCACTAGGTAAGTTTGGTGTTACAAGGTTGTTACCACATGAGTCTACTATTCCTTGGAGTGGAGCCATGTATATGCTCTACCCCACTAGGTAAGCTCGGTGTTACAAGGTTATTCCCACATCAGTCTCATATTCCTTGGAGTGGAGCCATGTATATGCTCTACCCCACTAGGTAAGCTCAGGATAACAAGGTAATTCCCACATCAGTCTCCTATTCCTTGGAGTGGAGCCATGTATATGCTCTACCCCACTAGGTAAGCTCAGGATAACAAGGTAATTCCCACATCAGTCTCATATTCCTTGGAGTGGAGCCATGTATATGCTCTACCCCACTAGGTAAGCTCGGTGTTACAAGGTAATTCACACATCAGTCTCCTATTCCTTGGAGTGGAGCCATGTATATGCTCTACCCCACTAGGTAAGTTTGGTGTTATAAGGTTGTTACCACATCAGTCTACTATTCCTTGGAGTGGAGCCATGTATATGCTCTACCCCACTAGGTAAGCTCGGTGTAACAAGGTTATTCCCACACCAGTCAAGTATTCCTTGACGTGGAGCCATGTATATGCTCTACCCCACTAGGTAAGCTCGGTGTTACAAGGTTATTCCCACATCAGTCTCATATTCCTTGGAGTGGAGCCATGTATATGCTCTACCCCACTAGGTAAGCTCGGTGTAATAAGGTTATTCCCACATCACTCTCCTATTCCTTAGAGTGGAGCCATGTATATGCTCTACCCCACTAGATAAGCTCGGTGTAACAAGGTTATTCCCACATCAGTCTAGTATTCCTTGACGTGGAGCCATGTATATGCTCTACCCCACTAGGTAAGCTCGGTGTAACAAGGTTATTCCCACACCAGTCAAGTATTCCTTGACGTGGAGCCATGTATATGCTCTACCCCACTAGGTAAGCTCGGTGTAACAAGGTTATTCCCACACCAGTCAAGTATTCCTTGACGTGGAGCCATGTATATGCTCTACCCCACTAGGTAAGCTCGGTGTAACAAGGTTATTCCCACATCAGTCTAGTATTCCTTGACGTGGAGCCATGTATATGCTCTACCCCACTAGGTAAGCTCGGTGTAACAAGGTTATTCCCACATCAGTCTAGTATTCCCTGACGTGGAGCCATGTATATGCTCTACCCCACTAGGTAAGCTCGGTGTAACAAGGTTATTCCCACATCAGTCTAGTATTCCTTGACGTGGAGCCATGTATATGCTCTACCCCACTAGATAAGCTCGGTGTAACAAGGTTTTCCCACATCAGTTTAGTATTCCTTGACGTGGAGCCATGTATATGCTCTACCCTACTAGGTAAGCTCGGTGTAACAAGGTTATTCCCACACCAGTCAAGTATTCCTTGACGTGGAGCCATGTATATGCTCTACCCCTCTAGGTAAGCTCGGTGTTACAAGGTTATTCCCACATCAGTCTAGTATTCCTTGGAGTGGAGCCATGTATATGCTCTACCCCACTAGATAAGCTCGGTGTAACAAGGTTATTCCCACATCAGTCTAGTATTCCTTGACGTGGAGCCATGTATATGCTCTACCCCACTAGGTAAGCTCGGTGTAACAAGGTTATTCCCACACCAGTCAAGTATTCCTTGACGTGGAGCCATGTATATGCTCTACCCCACTAGGTAAGCTCGGTGTATCAAGATTATTCCCACATCAGTCTAGTATTCCTTGACGTGGAGCCATGTATATGCTCTACCCCACTAGGTAAGCTCGGTGTAACAAGGTTATTCCCACATCAGTCTCATATTCCTTGGAGTGGAGCCATGTATATCCTCTACCCCACTAGGTAAGCTCGGTGTAACAAGGTTATTCACACACCAGTCAAGTATTCCTTGACGTGGAGCCATGTATATGCTCTACCCCACTAGGTAAGCTCGGTGTAACAAGATTATTCCCACATCGGTCTAGTATTCCTAAACGTGGAGCCATGTATATGCTCTACCCCACTAGGTAAGCTCGGTGTAACAAGATTATTTCCACATCAGTCTAGTATTCCTTGACGTGGAGCCATGTATATGCTCTACCCCACTAGGTAAGCTCGGTGTAACAAGGTTATTCCCACATCACTCTCCTATTCCTTGGAGTGGAGCCATGTATATGCTCTACGCCACTAGGTAAGTTTGGTGTTACAAGGTTGTTACCACATGAGTCTACTATTCCTTGGAGTGGAGCCATGTATATGCTCTACCCCACTAGGTAAGCTCGGTGTTACAAGGTTATTCCCACATCAGTCTCATATTCCTTGGAGTGGAGCCATGTATATGCTCTACCCCACTAGGTAAGCTCAGGATAACAAGGTAATTCCCACATCAGTCTCCTATTCCTTGGAGTGGAGCCATGTATATGCTCTACCCCACTAGGTAAGCTCAGGATAACAAGGTAATTCCAACATCAGTCTCATATTCCTTGGAGTGGAGCCATGTATATGCTCTACCCCACTAGGTAAGCTCGGTGTTACAAGGTAATTCACACATCAGTCTCCTATTCCTTGGAGTGGAGCCATGTATATGCTCTACCCCACTAGGTAAGTTTGGTGTTACAAGGTTGTTACCACATCAGTCTACTATTCCTTGGAGTGGAGCCATGTATATGCTCTACCCCACTAGGTAAGCTCGGTGTAATAAGGTTATTCCCACACCAGTCAAGTATTCCTTGACGTGGAGCCATGTATATGCTCTACCCCACTAGGTAAGCTCGGTGTTACAAGGTTATCCCCACATCAGTCTCATATTCCTTGGAGTGGAGCCATGTATATGCTCTACCTCACTAGGTAAGCTCGGTGTAATAAGGTTATTCCCACATCACTCTCCTATTCCTTAGAGTGGAGCCATGTATATGCTCTACCCCACTAGGTAAGCTTGGTGTTACAAGGTTGTTACCACATCAGTCTACTATTCCTTGGAGTGGAGCCATGTATATGCTCTACCCCACTAGGTAAGCTCGGTGTAACAAGGTTATTCCCACATCAGTCTAGTATTCCTTGACGTGGAGCCATGTATATGCTCTACCCCACTAGGTAAGCTCGGTGTAACAAGGTTATTCCCACACCAGTCAAGTATTCCTTGACGTGGAGCCATGTATATGCTCTACCCCACTAGGTAAGCTCGGTGTAACAAGGTTATTCCCACATCAGTCTAGTATTCCTTGACGTGGAGCCATGTATATGCTCTACCCCACTAGGTAAGCTCGGTGTAACAAGGTTATTCCCACATCAGTCTAGTATTCCCTGACGTGGAGCCATGTATATGCTCTACCCCACTAGGTAAGCTCGGTGTAACAAGGTTATTCCCACATCAGTCTAGTATTCCTTGACGTGGAGCCATGTATATGCTCTACCCCACTAGATAAGCTCGGTGTAACAAGGTTATTCCCACATCAGTTTAGTATTCCTTGACGTGGAGCCATGTATATGCTCTACCCTACTAGGTAAGCTCGGTGTAACAAGGTTATTCCCACACCAGTCAAGTATTCCTTGACGTGGAGCCATGTATATGCTCTACCCCTTGAGGTAAGCTCGGTGTTAGAAGGTTATTCCCACATCAGTCTAGTATTCCTTGGAGTGGAGCCATGTATATGCTCTACCCCACTAGATAAGCTCGGTGTAACAATTTTATTCCCACATCAATTTAGTATTCCTTGGAGTGGAGCCATGTATATGCTCTACCCCACTAGGTACGCTCGGTGTTACAAGGTTATTCTCACATCAGTCTAGTATTCCTTGGAGTGGAGCCATGTATATGCTCTACCCCACTAGATAAGCTCGGTGTAACAAGGTTATTCCCACATCAGTCTAGTATTCCTTGACGTGGAGCCATGTATATGCTCTACCCCACTAGGTAAGCTCGGTGTAACAAGGTTATTCCCACACCAGTCAAGTATTCCTTGACGTGGAGCCATGTATATGCTCTACCCCACTAGGTAAGCTCGGTGTAACAAGGTTATTCCCACACCAGTCAAGTATTCCTTGACGTGGAGCCATGTATATGCTCTACCCCACTAGGTAAGCTCGGTGTAACAAGGTTATTCCCACATCAGTCTAGTATTCCTTGACGTGGAGCCATGTATATGCTCTACCCCACTAGGTAAGCTCAGTGTAACAAGGTTATTCCCACATCAGTCTAGTATTCCCTGACGTGGAGCCATGTATATGCTCTACCCCACTAGGTAAGCTCGGTGTAACAAGGTTATTCCCACATCAGTCTAGTATTCCTTGACGTCGAGTCATGTATATGCTCTACCCCACTAGATAAGCTCGGTGTAACAAGGTTATTCAAACATCAGTTTAGTATTCCTTGACGTGGAGCCATGTATATGCTCTACCCTACTAGGTAAGCTCGGTGTAACAAGGTTATTCCCACACCAGTCAAGTATTCCTTGACGTGGAGCCATGTATATGCTCTACCCCTCTAGGTAAGCTCGGTGTTACAAGGTTATTCCCACATCAGTCTAGTATTCCTTGGAGTGGAGCCATGTATATGCTCTACCCCACTAGATAAGCTCGGTGTAACAAGGTTATTCCCACATCAATTTAGTATTCCTTGGAGTGGAGCCATGTATATGCTCTACCCCACTAGGTACGCTCGGTGTTACAAGGTTATTCCCACATCAGTCTAGTATTCCTTGACGTGGAGCCATGTATATGCTCTACCCCACTAGGTAAGCTCGGTGTAACAAGGTTATTCCCACATCAGTCTCATATTCCTTGGAGTGGAGCCATGTATATGCTCTACCCCACTAGGTAAGCTCGGTGTAACAAGGTTATTCCCACACCAGTCAAGTATTCCTTGACGTGGAGCCATGTATATGCTCTACCCCACTAGGTAAGCTCGGTGTAACAAGATTATTCCCACATCAGTCTAGTATTCCTTGACGTGGAGCCATGTATATGCTCTACCCCACTAGGTAAGCTCGGTGTAACAAGGTTATTCCCACACCAGTCAAGTATTCCTTGACGTGGAGCCATGTATATGCTCTACCCCACTAGGTAAGCTCGGTGTAACAGGATTATTCCCACATCAGTCTAGTATTCCTAAACGTGGAGCCATGTATATGCTCTACCCCACTAGGTAAGCTCGGTGTAACAAGATTATTTCCACATCAGTCTAGTATTCCTTGACGTGGAGCCATGTATATGCTCTACCCCACTAGGTAAGCTCGGTGTAACAAGGTTATTCCCACATCACTCTCCTATTCCTTGGAGTGGAGCCATGTATATGCTCTACCCCACTAGGTAAGCTTGGTGTTACAAGGTTGTTACCACATCAGTCTACTATTCCTTGGAGTGGAGCCATGTATATGCTCTACCCCACTAGGTAAGCTCGGTGTTACAAGGTTATTCCCACATCAGTCTCATATTCCTTGGAGTGGAGCCATGTATATGCTCTACCCCACTAGGTAAGCTCGGTGTAACAAGGTTATTCCCACATCAGTCTAGTATTCCTAAACGTGGAGCCATGTATATGCTCTACCCCACTAGGTAAGCTCGGTGTAACAAGGTTATTCCCACATCAGTCTAGTATTCCTTGACGTGGAGCCATGTATATGCTCTACCCCATTAGGTAAGCTCGGTGTAACAAGGTTATTCCCACACCAGTCAAGTATTCCTTGACGTGGAGCCATGTATATGCTCTACCCCACTAGGTAAGCTCGGTGTAACAAGGTTATTCCCACATCAGTCTAGTATTCCCTGACGTGGAGCCATGTATATGCTCTACCCCACTAGGTAAGCACGGTGTAACAAGGTTATTCCCACATCAGTCTAGTATTCCTTGGAGTGGAGCCATGTATATGCTCTACCCCACTAGATAAGCTCGGTGTAACAAGGTTATTCCCACATCAGTTTAGTATTCCTTGGAGTGGAGCCATGTATATGCTCTACCCCACTAGGTACGCTCGGTGTTACAAGGTTATTCCCACATCAGTCTAGTATTCCTTGGAGTGGAGCCATGTATATGCTCTACCCCACTAGATAAGCTCGGTGTAACAAGGTTATTCCCACATCAGTCTAGTATTCCTTGACGTGGAGCCATGTATATGCTCTACCCCACTAGGTAAGCTCGGTGTAACAAGGTTATTCCCACACCAGTCAAGTATTCCTTGACGTGGAGCCATGTATATGCTCTACCCCACTAGGTAAGCTCGGTGTAACAAGATTATTCCCACATCAGTCTAGTATTCCTTGGAGTGGAGCCATGTATATGCTCTACCCCACTAGATAAGCTCGGTGTAACAAGGTTATTCCCACATCAGTCTAGTATTCCTTGCCGTGGAGCCATGTATATGTTCTACCCCACTAGGTAAGCTTCGTGTTACAAGGTTATTCCCACATCAGTCTCCTATTCCTTGGAGTGGAGCCATGTATATGCTCTACCCCACTAGGTAAGCTTGGTGTAACAAGATTATTCCCACATCAGTCTAGTATTCCTTGACGTGGAGCCATGTATATGCTCTACCCCACTAGATAAGCTCGGTGTAACAAGGTTATTCCCACATCAGTCTAGTATTCCTTGACGTGGAGCCATGTATATGCTCTACCCCACTAGATAAGCTCGGTGTAACAAGATTATTCCCACATCAGTCTAGTATTCCTTGACGTGGAGCCATGTATATGCTCTACCCCACTAGGTAAGCTTGGTGTAACAAGATTATTCCCACATCAGTCTAGTATTCCTTGACGTGGAGCCATGTATATGCTCTACCCCACTAGATAAGCTCGGTGTAACACGTGGAGCCATGTATATGCTCTACCCCACTAGATAAGCTCGGTGTAACAAGGTTATTCCCACATCAGTCTCCTATTCCTTAGAGTGGAGCCATGTATATGCTCTACCCCACTAGGTAAGCTTGGTGTAACAAGATTATTCCCACATCAGTCTAGTATTCCTTGACGTGGAGCCATGTATATGCTCTACCCCACTAGATAAGCTCGGTGTAACACGTGGAGCCATGTATATGCTCTACCCCACTAGATAAGCTCGGTGTAACAAGGTTATTCCCACATCAGTCTCCTATTCCTTAGAGTGGAGCCATGTATATGCTCTACCCCACTAGGTGTGCTTGTTGTTACAAGGTTATTCCCACATCAGTCTAGTATTCCTTAGAGTGGAGCCATGTATATGCTCTACCCCACTAGGTAAGCTCGGTGTTACAAGGCTATTCCCACATCAGTCTAGTATTCCTTGACGTGGAGCCATGTATATGCTCTACCCCACTAGGTAAGCTCGGTGTAACAAGATTATTCCCACATCAGTCTCCTATTCCTTAACGTGGAGCCATGTATATGCTCTACCCCACTAGGTGAGCTTGGTGTTACAAGGTTATTCCCACATCAGTCTCCTATTCCTTAGAGGGGAGCCATGTATATGCTCTACCCCACTAGGTAAGCTTGGTGTTACAAGGTTATTCCCACATCAGTCTTCTATTCCTTAGAGGGGAGCCATGTATATGCTCTACCCCACTAGGTGAGCTTGGTGTTACAAGGTTATTCCCACATAAGTCTCCTATTCCTTAGAGGGGTGTCATGTATATGCTCTACCCCACTAGGTGAGCTTGGTGTTACAAGGTTATTCCCACATCAGTCTCCTATTCCTTAGAGTGGAGAAATGTATATGCTCTACCCCACTAGGTGTGCTTGGTGTTACAATGTTATTCCCACACCTGTCTCCTATTCCTTAGTGGGGAGCCATGTATATGCTCTACTCCACTAATTAAGCTTGGTGTTACAAGGTCATTCCCACATCAGTCTTCTATTCGTTGGACTGGAGCATGTATATGCTCTACCCCACTAGGTAAGCTCGGTGTAACAAAGTTATTCCCACATCAGTCTCCTATTCCTTGGAGTGGAACAATGCATAAGCTCTACCCCACTAGGTAAGCTTGGTATAAGATGGTTAATCTTACATCAGTCTCCTATTCCATGACGTGGAACAATCCATATGCTCTACACAACTAGATATTCTTGGTATAACAAGGTTAATCTTACAGCAGTCTCCCATTCCTCGGGGTAGAGCAATGTATATGCTCTACCCCACTAGGTAACCTTGGTGTAACAACTTAAATCCTACATTAGTTTCCTATTCCTTGGCGTAGGGCCATGTATACTGTACTCGTTTATCCCATTAGGTAAGCTTGGTGTAACAAATTTTATCCTACCCCTATTATTCCCTACCCCACTAGGTAAACTTGGTGTAACATGTTAATCCTACATCAGTCTCCTATTCCTTGGCGTAGATCCATGTATATACCCTACCCCACTAGATAAGCTTGGTGTAACTTGTTAATCCTGCATCAGTTTCCTTTTCCTTGCTTGTATATACTTTACCCCACCTGGTGAGTTTGGTGTAACAAAATTAAGTCTACTTAAGTTTGTTAATATTTTTGTGCATGCATGTATAAATACCATTATTAAATGTTTGTCTTTACGGAGAAAATAAACTTTGATTTATTTATATAACACTGTGTATGTCATTTCCTGTTACGAAAGGATTCATCGTTTTTTTTTTCAAAAAGTCCATGAGGTTTTGAACAGTTCTTACCACTTGACTCTTGCCCTTGTGTCTGTCCTGTGGAAACAGTTAGTTTAAAGTGCTATTTCAGCAAGTCATCTGAGAAGTAGCGGAAACACAAGCCCAGAATACATGGACGTTGCTAGCCTCGCTTTGTTCAGGGCGCGTACGGCTTCCTGCTTTCCCGCGGTAGATACATTAGAAGCGTGAGAAATACATATTCTACAGCTAAAAGTAAATTTTTTAAATGTTTTTTATTAAAAGAATAGTTTCTCTGAAATATATTTCATTTCCAATACAGTAACTGTTATAAATGTATTGTGCAAAGCAAGACACTGTCGAGGTAGCGCCCTCCCCACGCTAAAGTGATTCAAGTCCAGTTTTTAAATTATGCAATTGTAACGTAAAAACGTAAGATGGGCAACAAAATTGCAAGAGGTTTTACATTTGAAACATCAATAAATTAGCTTTGACAGTTTACACATTAAAAAACGATTTTATGTTTGGCAAGTCGTTAGTATTTTAATAGGGTTAAAGTCTCGCTGATAGTTATGGTCATAAAATCATGTGGAGTAAAGTCGCTCAAGCCTTTATAGTATGCTGACCAGAAACGCTCAAATATTCTGGAGGAAATAGAAATGGCAGATAAAGTCTTATTTGAGTTTGCTTAATTCTAGAAAGCTCTATCGTGCCGAATTATCTACAAGACAATGAAACCCTCTTAGTGGCGCGAGCCAGTTCTCGGTGACCCTGCCAAAGCCGGATTATCCATAGGGAATAGGATTTCCCTATAGGGTTTTCCCATAGGATTATCCGATGCCCGGCTCAGTTCTCGTTGGACCTGATTATCCAGAGCCGGATTATCTATAAAGAAATGAAACACTCTTAGTGGCCCGGCTTAGCTCTTTGCCACTGTGGAGGTACCGGATTATCCATAGGCCAATGAAAGACTCTTAAGGGGACTGCCAGTCCTAAACCTTGGCAGCCCTAATAGTGTCACATTATTCATAAAGAAAAGAGAGTCTCTTAGAGGCCCGGCTCAGTTCTCAGTCTGACAGAGCCTTATTATCTATGAGACGATGGAAACCTCTTAGGAGCTCTGCTCAGTTCTCAGTGACCCTGGTAGAGCCGGGTTATCTATGAGACGATGATATCCTCTTAGGGGACTGACTCAGTTTTCAATGGCCCTGCCAGAGCCGGATCATCTATGAGACGATGGAAACCTCTCAGGAGCCTGGCTCAGTACTGAGTGGCCCTGGCAGAGCCGGATTATATATGAAACGATGGAAACCTCTTAGTACCATGATGGAGTTCTCAAAGGCGCTGGCAGTAGCGGATCATCTACGAGACGAAGGATGCCTCTTAGGAACCCGGCTCAGTACTGAGTGGCCGTGACAGAGCCGGAATATATATGAGGCGATGGAAACCTCTTAGTGCCATGGTGGACTTTTCAATGGCCCTGGCAGAGCCGGATTATCTATAAGACAATGAAAGCCTCTTAGGTGCAGGCCTAGTTGTGTTGGATTATCGATAAGATTAAGGACTCTGCCACTCGTGAAATAATAAGTGGAAAAATCTCTAATTTGCTTTACAAATATGTCATGTTTATTTCTAAAAGGCGTCAATATTCATAAGGATTTTTAAGTTTGCCCACGTCCCCTGAATTTTTTTTTTTGCGTTGAAAAAGTCAGAAACAGAATTTACGCTCAATAAAAATTAATGTATGTCTCTTTATTGATAAAGCTACTATGCCACAACTACGCCACTGCTATTTCTGAATATTTGTTTAAAGTTTTATTTGAATTTAACTGATGCTCAACTCATATGTTGTTCATTTAATATAACTTATTAAATTAGTCAGTTGCGTAGTTTTATAAGTTAAATACATGATGGCAAAATTTTAGCTACAGTTCTAATATCAGAATATTACAAAATTAACATTATTTGCTTAGTTAACATCTAATCAGAAAACCTGCTTGTAGTAATTCCTGTCTGAGGTAACTATGTATTTCTTAGTGTTATATATATATATATATATATATATATATATATATATATATATATATATATATATATATATATAATGGATAATGTTAAATATCAAGAATATATATATATATATATATATATATATATATATATATATATTTAAGATCAAATAATATACACAAATACAGGAATATTTAATTTATTGAACAATAAACTCAAAGCTTTTCGTTGGTTTACATTACCAACATCTTCAGGAGTTACAATAGTAAGAATGATTCTAACAAACATGAATCTACTAGATAAAGCAATACACAGTTGCCAAATCTATTACAATATTGCCAAACCAGACAATATATATATATATATATATATATATATATATATATATATATATATATATATATATATATATATATATATATTCTTGTGCTATATATATATATAGCATAAGAAATTAAAAGTACATTGTTACCTTGCATATTGTTTCGGCGAGGCGAGCTACAAGCGGTAACATTTATAAACGTATTTCTTTGTTTGGTTTCTTGAAGAAAGTACAAAGAAAGCCTATTGTTCCATGCTCTAACGGTAAATATTCTATTTTTGGTTTCGCCGCTTTATTGTTAGTCTCTAATCTCTAGTAATCTAAATAATTTTACTTCCAGTTTTCGTTGCCTACTTTATTTTCGTGCTTGTAAATCTATAAATGTTGCCAGATAGACATGTTTTGTAATTTTATTTATTATTTCTATATATTCCATCTTGGATTGAGTTGCATGTGTTTGCAGTCAGGTAGAATGCTTGCTTTTACGGGTTATTTTAATCTCTTCTAATTTTTCTTTCACGTTATATATAACACAAGTTTTTAAAATATATAAGTGGATGCATGTAATGTGTTGTTAAAATTACTCTCACACACGAGTTGTGTAGCACACCATTTCTACGTTGTGGTTGTTGTTTGTACAAGTGTGGCCTGGATAACAAGCCAGATGTTTGTGTAACTGTCTACTGTTTGCCATGGATAACAAAATTCTCGATTATAAATGCAATAATAAATAAATTAATGTTAACATTTTCTAATTACAGTATAACTGCGTTATAAAAAATTGTTTTTTGAAGACATCCGCAATCACGTAAAGATCTCAGTCCACACTGGCGATGCTGACCTTATGCCTTCTTTCAAGTGGAACTTCCATTAAAAATGATGCAAAGGAGTGTAGTGTAGAGATATCGGTAATGGTACAATATTGATTCATCAAGCGTTGATAAATGTTTTGTAACGGTGTCGCGAAAAAAGCGACAATTACGGATTTTCTACCTGCGCCTACTATCGGGTCAAAAAGTGTTGATACTCGAGTTTAAGCTTTTACTACAAGACAACCGATATACGTATAACAAAACAAGATGCACCAAAATTTCATAAATTTAATTTTGCGTCTATTAATGTAAACTTAATTTTTTTATTGCGGTTTAAACTTTGTCTTTCAGCGGGTTGAATGAAAAAAGTACCAGTTTTTTGGCGTTTTTCAGACAATGCCAGACTTTGAAAATTTATAATATAAAAACTATTAAACCAATCGTGTTAAAAATTTAATAGGTTGTAGCACATATATTTGTATACCATATTTATGAATTTCAGAATTTTTACTTAATTACAAAAAAAGCTGTTGTGATTTTTGTCAAATTGTTTTATTTTGGGATCGGATTAAAATAAAAATAGCAATGAAAGCTTGAATTGTAGCTCTTAGGCTATGAATTGACAATTTAAAGCAATAAATTTCTTACAGAGTCTTTAAAAAAATATATTGATGGCAGATCGAATCTGTACCGGGATAAATTAGCGCGTGAAATTGCTACCGCTCGGCTGTCTTGTGCAGGGAAATTTCCCGATAGTAGCGCGTTGGCCTCGCCAATTTCACGCGCTAATGCATCCCAGTACCGATTCGATCAGACATCAATATAATTTTTTAAAGACTCTGTAACAAATTTATTGCTTTAAATTGTCAATTCATAGCTTAAGAGCTACAATTCAAGCTTTCATTGCTATTTTTATTTTAATCCGATCCCAAAATAAAACAATTTGACAAAAATCACAACAGCTTTTTTTGTAATTAAGTAAAAATTCTGAAATTCATAAATATGGTATACAAATATATGTGCTACAACCTATTAAATTTTTAACACGATTGGTTTAATAGTTTTTAAACTGTTACTTTTTTCATTCAACCCGCTGAAGGACAAAGTTAAAACCGCAAAAAAATTAAATTTATGAAATTTTGGTGCATCTTGTTTTGTTATAAGTATATCGGTTGCCTTGTAGTAAGAGCTTAAACTCGAGTATCAACACTTTTTGACCCGATAGTAGGGCCTTAATTGTTAGTGAAATAAGCGACCACAGAATTATACCTGTCCTGGGTATTCCACACTATTCGTAAGAGAGTGTAAACCGTTTTTTAAAATTTATTTTTATTGTTTTCAGATTTTTATCACACTTTAACCAGGTTTCGGACTTGCTGAATGATAAGTCAGTTATATCTTTTAGGGCTCTTGAAAAAATCAGCCTTAACAAAGCTTCCTCATTGATTTTTATATATTTATGTTTTGTAATTTTTTGTTACGTTTTATAGTGTTTTATAATATTTTTTTAAATATTTACATAGGTTTATATTTATTTCCATATTTTTGTATTTTCCTCTATTTTATGACTTAATAAAGGAAGGAGAAAATACAGAGGGGTGAGGAATCCCTGATTGAATGAACTTAGGCTGTTGTAGGGATGGTGAAGTGTCTTGGTCGCTTATTTCGCGCATTCCGGATCCAGTATACCTTGGTTGAATGGCTTTGGCGGTGGTAGGGGTAGTTTGGCCACTTATTTCGCAAATTCCGTGATGATCGCTTATTTCAGTGGTCGCTTTTTTCATACTTTCTTTGTAATACGCTGCCCCACCCAAAAGATACTAGCTCGAAACGTTACTTCTATTAAACAAACTCAAAATTCAATATCAATTGAAAATTTCCATATCAGGAGTAAGTAGAAAATTTATTACAATAATATCACTGAATTTTATGTTACAATAGCCGTAGGAAATAATTTGGTCGATATTTAATCGCTGTAAATAAATCCTTCACATATTTTAAATTAGTTAATATTTAAAAACCATTTTCTCCGTTTTCTTTTCATTTTAACCAATCTAAGATAACGTTTTGCTTCACCTTGGACTTTCATTAAAACAGACAACTCTCAGCTCCTAGTCAGTTATAACGGGGTAATGCTGTAAGTGAGGTTTAAGCATTGGTAATTGAAAATTGTTATATTCATACTTAATTAAATACTAGGGATGGACCGATACCAAAAATTTTCGATTCTCAAATTTTTCTTACGATCCTCGATTTTTTTAAGTTGTATAGGCCTACATGATATTCTCTAATAATAAATCTAGTTAAAATTGCAAATATGAACTTCAGTCACAATTACAATATAATTTTAGTTTTAGGCATTTCAGTTTGTATGTAACTGGAGAAAGTGGAACTACATTTTCTTTGTGTTTTTTTCGAGATGTGCGAATGATGGCGGAGTAGAGGCGGCCAGAGACGGGGAGAGTGTCGAGCCCTCCAGAGTGAGAGTGAGACAGCAGGGCGAGAAGAACGTTAACAAACAAAAAGACAAAAAATGCGTCCGATCGTCTTTGTTGTTACAAATAAATACCGTCTTGTTCTTATCACAAATAAAATACAAACACAATACTCACAAATTATACATTTATTTACTCATACGCGTTTCAATGACAAAGTCATCATCATCAGTGAGTGTTGCTACTACAAACTCTAACTTAGAGTACATATATGTACTCTCACTATATGTACTTAAACCAGAATCTTACTTGGTATTTATGCGAGTTAACGTTCGAAGATTGATAGTATCTTCATTGTCGAACATCAACTGAAAGGGGTGTTGTAGTAAACAGAGTCTATAAAGGAGTCTACTACAACACCCCGTTCAGTTGATGCTCGACCATGGAGATACTATCAATCTTTGAACGTTAACTCGCATAAATACCAAGTAAGATTCTTGTTTACGTACATATAATGAAAGTGATAAGTGAATACAGGAAAACAGTGTTTCAAAGTTATATATATATATATATATATATATATATATATATATATATATATATATATATATATATGTATATATATATATATATATATATATATATGTATATATATATATATATATATATATACATAAAATATATATACAGATAATATATATAATACACACACACACACATATATATATATATATATATATATCCTATACATAAAACTTGGTAACACTGTTTTCTTATATCACTTATCACTCATTGCACTTTAATGTACTTAAACAAGAATCTTATTTGGTATATTTGCGAATTGACTTTCAAGAGCTTATTAATTACAGTGCGTGTCAATTAGAGAGTTTGAGAACCTGCAGTCTTCTAAAGCTCGAAAAGAGAGCACTATAATGAATAACTCTGGAATATCGACTCGCAAATGTACGAAGATTCTTGTTAAGTACAAGAAAGTGAAAGTGATATACATATATGTATGTATATACTTAGACACATATATACTCTTTTGGCGGTATTTTACCTTACTCTAAGAATTAATGACCTTTTGTACATTTTTTTTGTGTATCGGGGAAACCTAAAACCATGAGGCTACTTAGTCATCTGAAGTAAATAATTTACAACCTTTTATTTATAGCTTCAAAAGCTAATAACGGACGCTGGAAACAAAATGGACGTTTGGAGTTTATTTCTAGAGTCAGTGTTGTGAAACGCTTTGTTTTTATTTACCAATCCCGGGAAAACGAAATGTTGGAACATCAAACAATCGTTGAGTAATTTTAGAAAACCTTTGAAACAAAAATTACAATAATTCCTTTCTCAGGGTAGGCCTATATAAAAACATTTCAAAAGTCAAAATATCTACTGATATTGTCCATCATCATAGGCATTATCATTTTTATGATAACACACACACATACACACACACACACACACACACACACACACACACACACACACACACACACACACACAGACACACACACACACATACTCACTCACTCACACACACACACACGCGCGCGCGCGCGCGCAACGTGTATGTCAGTGTTTTTTATAATTCAGTACTTTATAAACAAAATAAATCAATGTGTCTGTATTTTGTTTTAAATAAGCTATAATGTTTTACTACAATAAAGTATTCAATAGAAAATGGGCTTCAACATAGCATAATTCGACCCTGGCCTCGTCTCAAACTGATAACGAAAACCGTTAGTTCAAAGTACACGTTTCTAAGGAAAGCAAATGTTTAGTCTTTATATACCCTACTTCAGCTCAAATATTAACAAAAACAAACTACGCGCTCTTCTAAGCCTACTCTTATAGAAGTGGGTGTCAGTAAACTTGAGGTAGCTTACCTAATCGCAAACCGATAATCAAAGCCATTATTACGAAGTAAACTTTGTTCAAGTACATTATTTTTAAAAAGAGGTATCAAATGTTTATACTTGATACAGCTTACCTATCTGAAACAGTTAACTAACACCGTTACAACAAAGAAAACATCTATCTGAGGCTACTTTCGTAAAAGGAGATATCAGATGTTTAGTCTTGGTATAGCCTACTAATCTCAAATTCTTTGTGTAGTACGAAGTAGGCTACACAAAACTATACTGATCCTTGTTACAACGGCGAATATTGTATTTTTAGTTCCACGGCATTACTACTATTTAATTTCTTCTCTTACCTCACACTCTCCTGATATTTTCAAGCACGTTTTTATTCATCCAATACACTTTTTAAAATCTATAGTGGATGATAACTAATTGATGTTAATACAGTATTTTCAAATATTTATTCAATAATTAAATTATAAAAATTTTGGTCCGTAGCCGAATTCGAACTGAGTATCTTCTTCATGTTCAATGTCTTGCGCTTCTTGGCACTGAGCCAACTTTCCTAAGCTTCTCAAAGATCAATATAAAAACATCCATTGCACAATCCTAAATCCTAAATGGTACTACACAGTATAATAAACAATGCTCTAGGATTAAAAAGGAAGGAAAAGAATTTTAAAAAAACAAACTGGATTAACGTTATCGAACCTTGCTTCACAATTGGACATGGCGAAAGGAAAGTGAAAAGAAACAACAGCACAATGTAAGTGACGAAAAAAAGAATGTTTATAAATAGTAGCAAATAAAAATAATAGGCCAATAACATACATAGAAAGGAAAATGGAAAATTGCAGGGAAATTCACTTCTATTTTGCCATTTAATATTCTTGTTCTAGAATATGTATATACATATTAATTTTAATTTGTAATTATAAAATAAATGAAACTGATGTAAAACATTTTTTTTTTGATTTAAGTAGGAATTAACCTTAAAAATAATTTTTACATTGCTTGTTAAATTGATAACTTCTTTACGCACGGTGAAAAAAAAGGTTAAATAACTCCTTTCGCGCCACGCTATTTCTGAAACGCATACGTTACAGCATATATATATATATATATATATATATATATATATATATATATATATATATATGTGAGTGTGTGTGTGTGTGTGTGTGTGTGTGTGTGTGTGTGTGTGTGTGTGCGTGCGTGTGCGTGTGCGTGTGCGCGCGCGATCACGTATGTGTTGTGTTTATATATATATATATATATATATATATATATATATATATATATATATTTCCGCCAGATATCTCAAGTAAATTAAATGATAACATATGATTTCTTGTAACAGCTGATTTTGTGTTAAAGGTTATCTTGTGGAAAAGCCGTTTTACACGTAGGTTATAAGTTATTTATAATCGTAGATTATTTATTTATTAAATAATTTTGATCAGTTAATAAATATACCCTATTAATTTATTTAAATTTTGATAAATCACAATACAAATAATTCAATATAACAATGATAATAAGTTATGTTTTTTATTCCAATTTTTTAACGGAAAACATGTTTAGTCTTATACTCTTTAAGAAACTGATTTGAATTGAATTTATTTGAAAAATTTCTATTCAGTCAACATCTGATGAATGTGTTTTATTACCCACATTATTTTATCATTAACTAAAATAGTTATTAGTCTTTATTAAATACATTCCTCAAATAAAGATGTAAAAATTGAATGAAAAATGTATTAAAATTTTTTATGAGAAAATGTATTTCATAAAGACTAATATTTATTGTAGTTAATAATAAAATAATGATACTATTAAGAGCTCTAACTTAAGTATAAACTTTTCTTGGTAAGAAATATTTTATTTGCTACCCACATTATTCTATTATTAACTACAATATTAAATATTAATCTTTTTTAGATACATTCCTCAAAGATGTAAAAATATAATAAAAAATGTATAAATTATTATTTTCGGCGATATTCATTGAAAAAGTTGCAAAACTTTTGGTTCTATTTTGTCATCACTTCTGTCGGGACTACCTTTAGTACCACAAAGAAATTTTTTTTAATGAAAAAGACAGACAACAAATAAATTCGATTTTTATAGTTTTTTAAAATTGTCTTGTACAGATGACAGATCCCACTGATCTTTACCGATTTAGAACTTTGCCGAATCCGGTTAATAGTAAAAATGTTGGAATTGTTTTTTAATTAAAGAAGGTAATTAATTAAACAATTTCAACTCAAGTACAATAATGTTGCACAAATTCTTTTTGTGAAATTAAAGCCCTCAGGCATTAAGTAAATAATTCATGAGTAAAAATAACTTGTTTATATATTTTGCATAATTTTTAAATTACGATTGTAATTTAAAAAAAAGCTTTTGCTTTAGTAAAAAATATATATTTATTTATTATTATTCAGAATCTCATGATATACAACCCAACATCTGCAATGTTGAAAAAAACGTTTACCGTTAATAATAATTGTTCAGTATAAAGATACTCTCAAGAAGGCGGCGATTCCCGCCAAATCACAAGGTCAGTGTACAAAACTGAGACAGGTCATTGTCACAAGAAACTGTGGTGGGAGGTGTAGACGAAGAAGGGGAAACAGCTGTCTGTTTCTTAATTTCTACAATTTATAACAATAATAATGTACGAGTATTAAGATTTAGCCCAATTGTTATATATATATATATATATATATACACACACCCCACATCCATAACAAATAGTGATTTTTGTTCATAACTCTATGAAATTTTTTCAAAGTTCAATAAACTGCTTTAGAAGGGAAACTCAAAACTCTTTTAAGGGTATAAAAATATAAAAAATGTTTAAGTAAAGAGGCTTTTTGATTGTGGAATACAGTATATGAATGGTAGATAAGATTCTTGTTTAAAATTATTCCCAAATGTACTAAAAATTAAAAAGAACAAAAATTAATAAATTATTGCTTGACTTTAAGACCAGTTAATTTGTTTTTTTTTATTATTTGGATGGTTTCGTTTATTGGTATATTAGAGTACATGTTTGTGATATCAAATGATATAAATTTAGTGTTTTTGTTTCTGTTTATTGTTGGTTAAATTAATTGAGTTTTCTATAGGGTATTTATTTTCTTGTTTAAGTTCATGTTTTATTTTATTAGCAATTACTTGTGATATTTTATAGGAGGGTGCATTTTAAATAAATTTGTATGTAGAGTTTTTATTTTTATATATGGCTAAAAAAACGTCAGATTACCATGAAGAGATGAACCACAGCAGGTTTTAGAAATAGTTCAGACAGCTTATTAGCTAATTTGTAAAAGCCATGCACCATAGTAATAGATAATGCAAAGTACCATTCAAAACAAATTGATAAACCACCTACACAAGCTTCAAAAAAGATAATGGTTGAATGGCTGCAGAGAAATAATGCTGAATTCTATGGAGAAATAAAAAAAAACAGAATTACTCATAAACCCTCAACTCCTAGATACATAATAGAAAAAATGGCCAGATAAAGTGGTCACAAATTAGTTAGGTTCTTACCATTGTCATTTTAATTGCATGAGTTTATTTGGACACAAGTTAAGGGCTACGTAGCCAGGAATAACCTGCATTTTAACATGACAGCATTTACCAACACACACACACACATACACATACACACACACATACACATACACATACACACACACACACACACATACACATACATACACAAGACACACAAACACACACAAATAAATAGCATAGGCCAAACAAAAAAGAAATTAAAAGACACATATCAAGAACACCTTAATGCATACAGCAAACCTCACATTTACAACTCAAACTTAGCTGCACACCATCAAAAACAAACATACATTCCCCACATTAGAAAACATACACCTAATAAAAAAAAGTACAAAAAGGCCTCAAAATGACAATCGGGTAACAACAACAAATTTATAAACATAAAAATAATATCATGGGGGAACCAATACAAATCAAATAAAAAAACGCTAAATAATTATTCAACTTAATAGACAAAATTAATCCCAAGACAAACTTAAAATATTCCCACAGGACAGTGAATCCGAAAATAGAACAATAACGGTACACCAAGTAACAACGGAAATTCCATACACCTGGCAGCCTACTACAACACCCCGTTCAGTTGATGCTTGACAATGAAGATAGTATCAATCTTTGAAAGTTAATTCGCATAAATACCAAGTAAGATTCTTGTTTAACTATATATAATGGAAGTGATATATATATATATATATATATATATATATATATATATATATATATATATATTTCATGTTGTCCATTATTGGAACACATTGTACTGATTTTATGAAGTTATTATTATTACTTGTAAATATTTTTTCTACCACTAAGTGCAATAATTTTACCTTATGTGATGAGGCACCTTTCGGTCTAACCATTTATTGTTTCTACTACAAGTATCCTGCCAATAGAGAGGTTAAACCTTCGCCAGATATAGGGTTGAATCTTGTTTGTGTTACTTATGCAAGGTGAAAATTAACAGAACAGTATAGTTACATTAAACAATGTAATTAACTTCTTCAAACATATTCCAAAATACAATTCTGTTCTCCAGAAGAAATTCTAAGTGATGACCCTAAACAATGTCCAATATAAGCCTCATGTCCTGCTTGCTTTGAATTTCATTTGTTTTGTGAAAGATAACTTGGAATAAACAAAAAATTTCCAAAAGATTTTTTATTTTCGAGGGAATGTTATAATCAATATCTTTTCCTTTATGTGTATGCCATATCTGTTTATTTCAATTGCCACTGCAGAATATCCTCAACAACGAGGTGTTTAAATTCATATTTGCAAAATTCTATCTATAATAATCAACTCAATGGTTTGACGTTAGTAAATGTCATCTTGTTTTGTGTAAATTTGTTAATTTCGATCCATTACTCTTAAGACACTTCAATCAATTATAAATAAACTGTTTTTAAATTGAAAATAGATGGTTTACGGTCTGAGTTGACAATGGGACACATCTCCCGAAACGGCCATCCTCAACAAATATAAGTAAGTGCTACTATAGGCAAGTTTGTAAATATTTAGAAGTGTTTAGTGGAAACTAGTAGCTCACATGATGAAGATGGAATCAATAAATATGAAAATAGATTTTTTTATTAATAATTTTTTGAAATTATAATTCAATCAAATTTATAATAAACTTACTGAGGGTAAATTTTATTTAATAGCGAAGATCATCTAATGCAAGATAAAACATTTTGATTTAATAGGTTTTTTATAAACTTACTTAAATTGTAATTCATTAGGTCATTAATTAGTTTAATAAAAAAGTTAAAGGTTTGATGATGTAATGGATAGTAAATTCATAAGAAAAATAATTTTTTCACTAGAACTTATTTTACTATTTACAAAATTCAATGGCAATACTAAAAGATGAAAAAACTACAAAGTGTTTTAGTAGTGTTTTTAGAAGTGTTTTAAAAATAAACATATTAACTGCTAAAACACTTGATCATGTGTTAGTCTGTTATACTTTCCTTTAGTACCATTTACGTTTTTTGATTATTGAGTGTGACCTCAATATTGTTTAGTAAAGTATGTAAAAACACAATGGTCTTAAATAACTAATATTTTTGTTTTATTCTAGTACAAAGTTGCTATACTATATACTTAGTAAAGAAACTGTGGCCAAAAAATATTTAAATTATATAAAAATATTAGTAAACACATAAAAAATAAGTACAGGAAGAAGTTAATGCAGCATTCTAATAACACCATTGCTCATCATAACACTGTACGCAGAAGGTTTTCTGTGTTTCATGCAAGTGGTGTACTGGTTTTTTAATTTTTGTTTACAGAAGCCACAATGGCGGGTATCTAGGTTGAGGTTCTTGGCAATTACTGCTACAGTAATACTTCTTCAGGTCTTAGAACTTTCTGTATAGAAGTGTTTCCATTGAAATTTTCTTAATTCTTGATTCTGCAATTATTTGTGTTTTACACAAATACAAAGACAAATCCTTCAGAAAACATCATCTTTGAAAATAATGTAAGATTTTATTACTCTATTGTTTAGTATAGAAAAAATAATGTTAGTGGCCATATTTAAATTATTTTAAAGACATAATGACAGTCTCATACGCTTCTTTATTGAAGTTGCTTGATGTAATCATCTCTAATTCACTGATTAAACTCATTTTAAAAATACTTAACTAAGTGAATACGCAATTCCTTACTTGCTGACTCGTTTCAAAATATTCCTTCCTAGAGTGTATAGTTTTGGTAGCAAAACTAAAGAAAGAAAATGAAAATAGGGTAGTTCAAATCATTTGCGGTTACACTAAAAGTCCGGAAGACCACCCACGCTTTGTTGGAGCAGTATGGGGTCTGCTTTATTAATAAGAAAAAACACTGAATTCAAATTTAACACTAAACGTTAATTAAAAGAAAGATAACACAAGTTTCATGAGTAGCAGTTAATTCTAAGCCATTTACCAATCGAACTGTATGAGGTTCTTGAAGAGCGGTGAGTCGTTCGACGAAACAGGCCTGTTTGGTGTCTAGCAGAGATGAAAGAAGGTTCTCGACGAGTGGCATGAACTACAACTCATTTAAGATTATTGTAAAGTAAAATCACTTCAAATAGTCACAACAGAAAAGCTTTAATCAACACTTGATAATTCACACGAGGTTAAAGAGTTAATTGTCTGCGGTGTAATGAAATACCACGCGGCTAACCTAACACAATGGCACTTGTACAAAGAAAGCGGTTTCAAACAGTTTTATCGAGGCTAAAATCGTTAATTCATAGTTAGAACGCATCTAAAACATTAACTGAACATAATCAGTAAGCGGGGTAATAATCAGACGCGGTTTAAACCCGATGTAATCGGCTAAAACACTTGAACAGAAACCAGGAATGCCGCACTAGAAAGCCATGTTGCAAGAAGTGAGTGTAACTTGAGAAGACGGAAATGCTAGCAAACGGGTGACTAAATCAGATAATTAGTCTAAAGCCATAGATGAATAGTCTAGATTCATCTGGTGACTGGATCGTAAAACCTACTTGTTTAAGTAAAAGGATCCTAGATTCTGGTCGGCAATGAAAGTCTAGTAGGCGGTGGAACTTAAACTGTGATAAACACCAGCTGATTGCTAGGTTATACGAAATAATAAGAATTGTAAACAAACGTGGTCTGTTGAAAGTGAGGTTAAGGATCCTGTACTTAACATACCGCCCACCAAAACGAATGTTTTTAATCCGCCAGGTGGGTAGGGGGCGAAGAACCACTAAAGCACCGGAAACCGAGGGTGCCGAAGAGAAAAAAGTGGCAGGGAAAACGAAGAAAACCAAAAGAAACAAAAGGGGCAAGAGCGCCGAAGAAAGAACCTGTAGGAAAGCGGTGAAGAACTAGAAAGAAACAACCAAGAGGTCAGCCTATAGCTAAGAGATGGATGGATGCCCAAGAGTTGGTGAGGTGTTGCGCAAGTAAGTAGGAGGTGGGCCAAGAATGACAGAAGCGGTTGGACATCTGCTGAAGAGGTGGCGGTTGCTAGAAGGGGTGATTTCGTGAAGGCTGATGAACTCTCCCGCCCACCATGAGCATTCCGGAGGCGTCGACTAGAGGGCGAAGAGATTCGGTGATATGGTTAAATCTTCTAACGGGGCCACTGGTGGTGGTACCCTTGGGTAAGTTCTTGTAGCGTTGAGTGTCTTTAATGGTGCGGATGACTTCTTTCCTCTCCATGGATCGACGTGCAAGGGTGTAACGAGCGTCTAATCTTGTAGTGAAGGCGTGAGGTTGACGACATAGATGGTCTGGAAGCGATCCTGAGATAATCCATCCGAAGAAAGTGTTTAGGGCAGCAGGTTGACCTTTGATTATGGTCTGTGGTTCGTTAATAAGACTGCGGTTAAATACGTCAGATCCAAGAATTAAGTCAATTTGGGCAGGAGTGTCAAAGTGAGGGTCAGCAAGTTGGAGATGACTGTAACGTGCGTGTATACTGGGTGATAGTGCGATTGATGGAAGAGGGTCAGTGATGTGAGGTAGTACTGCAGCTTCGACATCGAGTTTGAAATTTGAGGCATATCTAGAAGAGATTTGTAGGGACACATATTCTGATATATGTGTGATTTGAGAAGCGACCCCGACAAGAGAAACATTTGATTTCCTAGTAGGTAAGCTCAACATTGCGGTTGCGGGTTTTGTTATGACAGACACTTGACTGCCTGGGTCAATGATTGCCCGAAGGATATGCGGATTTCCAAAATGATCATTTACAATGACTTGAGCGGTGCCTAATAAGGCAGAAGCGACGTTAGTTTTATCGGCGCTGGCGAGAGGTTTTCCATTGGTAGTTGAATGGTTGCAGTCATTGGCTGAGTTTGGGTGTCGATGCGTGCACGGTCGCTGGGGCGAAGCTGAGTTAGAGTCATGTAACAAGGAGTGATGATTACCGTTGCAATGTTTACAAGTCTTGAGTGACCTGCATTTGTTTTGGTAGTGGGTGCCGAAACAATTGAAACAGCGCTGCATATGTCGTATAGACTCGCGACGTTCCTGGGCTTTTTGTTTGAGAAAGTCTGGACAACAAAAGATATTGTGAATGGCTGAACAATAGAAACACTGTGCTGCGGACGGATCGTTACGAGGCGGGTTGGTAGGTCGGATAGGCAAGCGCGGTCTGGGTAAATTTTGTCTAACAAGCGGTGATGGTTGTTGTGCGGGTGCTCTTCGGTTGAACTGGATGCGTTGGCTTATCACTGGTGGTCGCAAAGCCGGTGGTTGAGTCCTGGCGGTGTGGTGCATAGTACTGCGGTGATGACCTTCATTCAGCTGTGCGGCTTCATCTGCGTAGTCGGCGGGGTTACTTGTAGTGGCTGCGGTAGTCGAGATCAGCGTCATGAGTTTAGTGGGGCATTCGAGCGGCGGTGTTGGACTCTCAGGAGGTGTATTACTTAAGTCAGGTTCGTTGACAGAGGAGACCGATAGTTGGGGTTGTTGGCTTGTGCTAGCTGCGGTTGAGGTCGAAGGCTGGTTGAGCAATTCCATTGCCCTAGCTTGTTCAGTTACAAAATCATTCAAACTGCGGTAAGTAGGCATAGTGTTGGTGCCTAGCCTGGTTTCAAAATTAAGACGAGTCTTCGGATCTAAATTATTAACTGCCATTTGAAACAACAGAAAATCTGCCAAGTCCGGTAAGTTAATGGCCTTCAAGGCACATACTGCGTTAGAGTGTGCGGTTAGAAAGCGGTTGAGTTCTGAGTGCGAAGCGGTTTGCATTGATTTGAACTCTTGAATCTGTTTGAAGTAATGATCGGCTAGCCTGCGTGGGTTGGCATAGCGGTTTCTTAGAGCGTTGTAAGCTATTGCATAATTATTGTCTGAAATTGTTAAGCCGGTAATGATTGCTAAGGCATCGCCTTTTAAAGTTGATTTTAAGTACTGAAATTTTTGTACTGCGGTCAGATTTGCATTAGAGTGGATCATAGAGTCAAACATAGTGATAAAGTCTGTCCATTCACTGTTATTGCCTGAGAAAGTGGGTACTTGCAGGCTTGGCAGACTGATGCAATTATTTGTGAGGTTAGCCGGTGAAATTTCCTTTTCTTCAGATTTTATAATGCCTGGACATTTAGCCAGGATGGGCAAATACAAAAGTTGAAATTTGGCTTTCAATTGAAAAGCCTTTTCTGCGGTTTCAGCGACTTCATGCTCAAAACTTTTTTCCATATATTCGTATGTGTCAATAAAGTTGCCGTGGATGCGTCGGATTTCGTTAATGAGACCTGTAGGGATATCATTTCCAGTAATTATGTTAATAACCTGTTCCAGGTCCTCAATGATATTATTTAATTTTGACAAATAATAATCGGTATTAATTGCCATTTTTAAGAATTCAAAATAAAATTAGTTAAGGAAATTTTTAAGATGAATTTTGCAGTGAACTGTATCCTATGGTTTATTTGATTCAAATTATCCGGCCCGTGTTGACCATGTATAGTTTTGGTAGCAAAACTAAAGAAAGAAAATGAAAATAGGGTAGTTCAAATCATTTGCGGTTACACTAAAAGTCCGGAAGACCACCCACGCTTTGTTGGAGCAGTATGGGGTCTGCTTTATTAATAAGAAAAAACACTGAATTCAAATTTAACACTAAACGTTAATTAAAAGAAAGATAACACAAGTTTCATGAGTAGCAGTTAATTCTAAGCCATTTACCAATCGAACTGTATGAGGTTCTTGAAGAGCGGTGAGTCGTTCGACGAAACAGGCCTGTTTGGTGTCTAGCAGAGATGAAAGAAGGTTCTCGACGAGTGGCATGAACTACAACTCATTTAAGATTATTGTAAAGTAAAATCACTTCAAATAGTCACAACAGAAAAGCTTTAATCAACACTTGATAGTTCACACGAGGTTAAAGAGTTAATTGTCTGCGGTGTAATGAAATACCACGCGGCTAACCTAACACAATGGCACTTGTACAAAGAAAGCGGTTTCAAACAGTTTTATCGAGGCTAAAATCGTTAATTCATAGTTAGAACGCATCTAAAACATTAACTGAACATAATCAGTAAGCGGGGTAATAATCAGACGCGGTTTAAACCCGATGTAATCGGCTAAAACACTTGAACAGAAACCAGGAATGCCGCACTAGAAAGCCATGTTGCAAGAAGTGAGTGTAACTTGAGAAGACGGAAATGCTAGCAAACGGGTGACTAAATCAGATAATTAGTCTAAAGCCATAGATGAATAGTCTAGATTCATCTGGTGACTGGATCGTAAAACCTACTTGTTTAAGTAAAAGGATCCTAGATTCTGGTCGGCAATGAAAGTCTAGTAGGCGGTGGAACTTAAACTGTGATAAACACCAGCTGATTGCTAGGTTATACGAAATAATAAGAATTGTAAACAAACGTGGTCTGTTGAAAGTGAGGTTAAGGATCCTGTACTTAACATAGAGAGTTAGCTTCATAAAAGGAACAAATGTTTTGAAACGTGTCAGCAAGTAAGCAATTACGTATTTCACTTTGTTAAGTATTTTTAAAATTACTTCTTTATTTTTCTTGTTTAAAATTAGAGCTTCTAATTATTCTGTCTCAAACAACAAATGTCTTCATGCATATTTTTATTTTTATGAAATCTGTTATCTTTCCTTCTTTTTGATATTATAAAATAATTCTTGAATTTTATAGTCCATTTCATTAGGGAATCTTAATTAATCACTTCAACATGTTAAAGTGATTAAATAAAATAAGTCATTATTTTTCATATTTGTTGATTCCATCTTCACGTGAGATGGAATCTTTCATTATTTTTCAGTTCATTAAGATATCTACAGCATTCAAAACAACTTAAAAATTATTAGAAAAAAATTCATACATTATACATTCACAAAACACTACCAGAATCATGCAACCTCCCAAAAGACTTACATAAATAGACAGTTTCAAGCGATATTCGACGATATAGCCTGGTTAAAAAATCTTTTCCTGCCAAGAAGATAAAAACCTGAGAGCAAAAGTGACCTCCATCCTATTTTTATAAAGTAACAAGTATTCTTCAGGTCGAAATAAACAGCATGGCCAAGGTTTATGTCGTAAATACTGAAAATGTCCTAAATTTTGAGTTGGTTTTCCCCAGAGAGTATGACTACTTGCCCCACCCATATAAAGTTATTCCACTCTTACCTTAATTAATGTTATACTGGTAACAACTAAGTCACTAGCATGGATTTTGGTGTAATATTACTTGTAATTATATTCTGCAGATTAAAAATACAACCCCTTATAAATAATAAATACACAAAAACCTCTTAACCACAAACTTTCTTTAATTTACCCTAATGTACATTTCAGTTACAAAGTAACCATCCTCAGAGGGATAACATACAAAGACTATCTTTGTACAGAGGGTCTTTGTATGTTATCCCTCTGAGGATGGTTACTTTGTAACTGAAATGTACATTAGGGTAAATTAAAGAAAGTTTGTGGTTAAGAGGTTTTTGTGTATTTATTATTAAATTCAACCACAGTATATTCCTAATAAATAGTAACCCCTTATAAAGTTTAGATATTTGATCAGATGATAAAGAAAGTATGTCTGTAAAGACATTGTTAATTAGATTCATTAGAGGAAATTAAATGGAAAATTTCCTTATTTAAGATTAAATTGTTTAATATGATTTAATTTCATTTTCACTCTAGCTGCAGTAGTAGTTTTTCATTACAACCACTTGAATATGTATTAGTACTTTACAACTTCCTATATTAGCACTTACTTTTTAATTATTGAGGGCAACTGTCAACTCAGACCATAACTAACCTGTTGAGTTATTTGAGGTTAGAGTGGTGATGGAAGAGTAAAAAATTAAAAAGCCTGTGTACCACTTGCTCAAAACACAGAAAACCTTCTGTGTATGGTGTTCTAATGCAGCAAGTGTGATATTAGAGAGTTGTTTTTCTTCACTTAGTAACATCTTCCCAGGGTAATTTTTTATGTTTTTATTAATTACTTTTGTATAATTAAAATATTTACTATGTTGTTGGCTTATATTTTTGCAATATAAGAGATATTGATGTTGTTTGATGCTGTTTTCTGTTCCATTTTCTTTATCAACTTGAAGCAACTGAGACATATTTTTAAAATGTAATTAAATAAAACCTCTAAATCACAAATACACCTTTATACTTAAACCCTTATGTATATTTTTAATTGCAAAGTAATCATCTTCATAGGAAATTATTACAAAAAAACTACTTCAGGAGTAGTTATTTTTATAATAATTTTGTTAAAGATAATTTCTTAGGAATTGAAATGTACATGAGGTTTCAAAAAGTTTAGTTTGTGATTAATAAATTTTATCATATTGTACAAATTTTTTTTATTACAATTTTTTGCAAATGAAAGACACACTAAATGCACTGCTCTATTTTAGTTGAGACATAAAAATGACTTGTCCAATGTTATCAGTTTAAAGTATATTATTTTGACTGTACATTTTTATAGAGCTTATTAGAAAGTTCAAGTTAGAAAAATAACTTAAACTTATCTATTTTCAAATTTTGTTGTTGATAATTTTCTTTTGTATTTTAATACTGGTGTGAACAAAATATTAGTCATTTGGGAAAATTATGCTGTTTCATACTTTACTAAACAATAAACACAATTTCAGTGACTTTTATTTGATTTCCCAAGGTGCAGTTAAAATAAATGCAAGCCTCCAATCATTAAAATACTCCAGAGTTAAGTTGCAACCTTCTGAAAATGTTAACTGTATTAGCAAAGTGTAAATATAAATGTTTTGTAACTGATTAAATTTTGTACCTAGAATTTTTAATTGTTAAATTTTAAGATCATCAATAATTACTTGTAAGTGAATGTTTGAACAGTTGTGTAAAGTGTGGACCTTGATAACTCAGTTCCAAACAATATTTTTTTTTCATCAGGTATATTGAATTAAAATTTTGTTCAATATTCCTTCAAGTAGCCTATACATAAAAGCAATAATTTATTTATTTATTATTAAACTGGAATACAGTTTTTTTAAACAGTTTTCTCCAAAAAATCTTTATACTAAAAATATATAGAATAAACAGTCACAAATAATTTATGCATCTGATTGAGCTATTACAGTATTTAAAATCCAAAACTCCAAGCTTAGTTTTTGTTATAATTAATGCTACAGTATTCCAACAAACTTTTGTAGAATGTCTTTAAAATTCGCGGTAAAGCAAAACCAGTGGTCGTTTTTAATGGCTACAAGCAAAGCGTCGGTTGCTTTTATTCAATACATGTCTAGAGGGGGGTCAATACAATTGAACCATTGTGCTAGTACACTGTGTTTTCTAGGTTAGAAATATCCTATTGGTTGAGAGCTCAATTTCCATTACCCATAATTCTGTGTTCTACCGCATCACGCAACCTAGTGCGCAGCGGCTTTGCGTCTATCTCTTGCTCGCCAGCAGTACTTGGGAGTAGACGTGTAAGTTTAGTCTTCAAGCATTGAAAATGGCAGATAATCAAGAGTATGAAATGGGTAATGGGGAATTTGCACAAGATGGTACTGGAGAAGATTATACACAAGATGATCAAATGAATGGGACGGGAATTGATAATAGTGGAGAAGGTGGAGACGGTAATAGTGCAGAAGCACCAGGCCGGGATGACGACAGGTAAGCAAATTTCGATATTACTTGTAGATAAAATACAAAGAATTTTTCCCAATAAAAATGGTAACATTTTATTTAAAAATGAATCATTTCGAATAATGTACGCTTGTTTATTGTTATATTTAATTGCACAAACCAACCGGCTTTTGTTTCGGCAGCCACGCCAAACAAACCACGCTAAGCATTTTTATCTTTAATTATCTTTGTCATCGTGTTAAAACTTTGAGTAAGATATAATTTTAACTGAACTTTGTTGTTATCAGTTTCCGAAAACTGTAATTTTGTTTTTTTCTATTGTAACTAACATCATTCTTTTAAGTTGTAACGAGAAAATCCTTTATTGAATGAAGCGGAAGTTACAGAACAAAATGGCGATGCCCTTGCAAAATTTTTCTCTTTATAATGATTCTGTAAATTGAAAAAGGGTGTTTGCCATTCCTTCTTGGCCTAGGCCTGTGGTTACACATTTTTGTACATTTTCTTTTATACATTACAGAATTAAAATGTTCTGGAACTTTTTAAATGGAGGAAAAGTAAATATTTGTGAGCAATGTTTTAATTGCGGTATCTTTTTAGAATACTAGTTTAGAATAATTAGATGTATATTTTTAATGTTAGTTGAATTATTGCATACAAGTAATGGTGTTTTCATTTAGTTTCTCAATGAATAATTTTGTGTGAAATGGTTTATTCAAGTTTTGTTATAAAATTTCTGTTAATGAGGTGTAAGATTTTATTATTAGTAATATGGGTTAGATTGCATTTCAATGCAACACCTGTTAAGAACAAAAGAGCTATTGCTTCTGCAGGTGAAAACTTATTAATCAGTTATAAGAATGGGCAATTATTTCCTTTATTATGTATTTGTTATCCTTGAAAGCAATTATTTTTTCTCGGTGATTTTTCTGGAAAAATATATGTAGTACTCTTGCTTTGAATATTTATAATTAAAAAAAAACTATCCCCCACATACACAACTTTTGAAATACCCTTTTTTTTTTAGTAAAATTAGGTTTATTAATTTTAGAATATAGGGTAAAAATGCACACTCTGTAAATGTTTGGTAATTGTTTAGTTTGCTAAACCGGACCTATATTTTCATGAAACATTCAGAAACATGTAAAAAGGCTATTTTCATTGAAATTATTTTTTTCTGTGCCTAGAGATTTTTTCTTAGATTAAAGTTGGGTAAAATTTTCAGCGCAGATGTAGAAGTTGTAACTGGGCGCGGATTGATACAAATGTTTTTTCACGTCACAGTGCTGCGCATAAGGTTGTACGCATCGGCCCCGGTATACCACGCAACCTTATGTGTGTAGATATTTGACAAACGTTTTGGCTTAATTTTTATACATATATTTAAATATACGGTGAAAATTCAGAAGCTCGGCGCTATACGATATTTTGGGAAATGGTTTAACACCACCAAATAGGACGATATCCACAAGAATTTTTTTAAAATTGACCTCGGAAAGTTACTTTTTTTTCAATTTAAAGTAGTGAAAAAAATTCAGCGCGGATGTAGAAGTTGTGAATAGGCGCGGAGTGATACAAATGCTTCGTGATACAACTGTATTTCAGTGTATAAAATTAAAACCAAATCTAACCTGACTTGACACTTTTTAGGTATATTTTAATATAGGTATACAGTATTGTATAAATTTAAAACCAAATCTATCCTAACTGGAGACTATAAGTATATTTAAATGTATGTATAAAAATTACGCGAAGTTGTGAATAGGCGCAGAGTTATGCAAATGCTTCGTGATTTTACAACTGAATTTCAATGTATAAAATTAAAACCAAACCTAACCTGACTTTACACTTTTTCGGTATATTTTAATATAGGTATACAGTATTTTATAAATTTAAAACCAATCTATCCTAACTGTAGAAGTTGTTTCTCAAATATCTACACACGTAAGGTTGCGTGACGTACCGCGGACAATGCGTACAACCTTATGCGCAGCACTGTGACGTAAGTATCACTCCGCGCCTATTCACAACTTCTACATCCGCGCTGAATTTAGTACCCTACTTTAAATTGAAAAAAAGTAACTTTCCTACTTCAATTTTAAAAAAATTCTTGTGGATATCGTCCAATTTGATGGTTTTGAACAATTTCCCAAAATATCGTATAGTGCCGGAGTACTGCATTTCAACCGTATATTTAAATATATGTATAAAAATTAGGCGAATTTGTGAATAGGCGCAGAGTTATACAAATGCTTCGTGATTTTACAACTGAATTTCAATGTATAAAATTAAAACCAAACCTAACCTGACTTGACACTTTTTCGGTAAATTTGAATATAGGTATACAGTATTGTATAAATTTAAAACCAAATCTATCCTAACTGGAGAAGTTGTTTCTCAAATATCTATACACGTAAGGTTGCGTCACGTACCGCGGACAATGCGTACAACCTTATGCGCAGCACTGTGACGTAAGAATCACTCCGCGCCTATTCACAACTTCTACATCCGCGCTGAATTTATTACCCTACTTTAAATTGAAAAAAAAGTAACTTTCCTACTTCAATTTAAAAAAAATTCTTGTGGATATCGTCCAATTTGGTGGTTTCGAACTATTTCCCAAAATATCGTATAGTGCCGGAGTACTGCATTTCAACCAAATATACTTATTTATAAAGTCTACAGTTAGGATAGATTTGGTTTTAAATTTATACATTACTATATACCTATATTAAAATATACCTAAAAAGTGTCCAGTCCGGTTAGATTTGAATTCAATTTTATACATTACCTAAATGCTTACATTTATACAACTAGAACCAAATCTATCCTGACTGGATACTTCATATTTTATACTTTTATTTTGTTAAAATTTGAATTTAATTTTATACATTACCTAAATGCTTACATTTATACAATTAGAACCAAATCTATCCTGACAGGATACTTCATATTTTATACTTTTATTTTGTTAAAATTTATTAAAATTATGCCAAAACGTAATGCTACACATTATCCAAGTGTAACGGTTAGTACATTTGTGATGTCGTGATCCCTCCGCGAGGCAAGCTGCCTATTCACAACTGCTACATCCGAAAATTTTACCTAACTTTAATTTAAGAAAAAATAATGTTTCTAGGCACAGAAAAAAATTATTTCAATGAAAATAGCCATTTTACATGTTTCTGAATGTCTCATGAAAATATAAGCCCCGGTTTATCAAACTAAACAATTGCCATATATTTAAAATATGTGTATAATAAATTTTAAGCCAAAACGTTTTCACCAATATCTACACACATAAGGTACTGCGGCCGATGCGTACAACCTTATGCGCAGCACTGTGATGTCACGAAACATTGTATCACTCCGCGCCCATTCACAACTTATGCCTGTGTAATTACAGGTAAAAATTCTGAAGCTCGGCACCATACGATATTTTGGGAAATTGTTCAAAACCACCAAATTGGACGATATCCACAAGAAATTTTTTTTTTTTACTTTGGAAAGTTACTTTTTTCAAGTTAAAGTATTGTAAATAATTTTGCGCCGAGGTAGAAATTGTGAATAGGCGCGGAGTGATACAAAAAAATGTATCGGTTCTAATTGAGACTTTATAAGTATATTTAAATATATGTATAAAAATTAAGCCAAAACGTTTCTCAAATATCTACAAACACGTAAGGTTGCATGACATACTGCGTCCGATGCATACAACCTTATGCGCACCACTGTGACGTAACGAAACATTTGTGTCACTCCGCGTCCGTACATAACTTCTACATCCGTGCTGAATTTTTTACCCCACTTCAATAGGTTAGGTCAATAAAAAAATTCTTTTGTATATCGTCTTATTTGGTGGTGTTTAACAATTACCCAAAATATCGTTTGGTGCCGAGGTTCAGCATTTTAACCTTTTATACATTTAACCATTAGGTAATATTTTATTTAATTACAACCAAATCTATCGTAACTAGAGACTTATAGATATATTTTAATACACCTATCCAGAAGCCATATACAAATTAAGCAAAAACGTTTCTCGAGTATCTACACAAAATTATTAATTATTAACTATAAAAAGTATTAACTTGCGGCGGTTGTGTTTATACGCAAGTACTCTGAACTTGTCTTACAAGTTTGTCACACGCTTTGTACAAGGCACAGACTACGGTAGGGAGTTAACATCGATTAGTTTTGATATTGGTTTTTTTAGCAAGTAAGAATACAATGGACAAAGTTGCAATTTACTAGTTGATATTAATATCAATTCATAAAGGACTATCATTATAAGTTACTAATAATAACTCCTAATTCTTAGAGACAATCAAATGACAAATTTTAAAAATAGTAATAATTTGCTTGAAAGTTATAAAAGTTAAACTGTATTATAGACCTGCCCAGACCTGTAAGTTGTATTGTAATACAGTTAGCTAAACTGAACAGTTACCAAAATAATTATCTATATAACTTCAGGCCATGTTTAGAAAGTGTTGCTATATACATGTTATAATGATTACCTAAAGCTTTTTAAAAAAAAGAACAACATCCTTATCTGTAGCTATATTTAAATGAATGCATTCTGAAATAAGTTATAGCCCACAACTTTGGTTTTTTCAATATTCACTTGTACGTTACTTTGAGTACTTTGTAAATAAAGAAAAAATTATTCAAAATCTGTAACTCTAAAAAGTCCTTGTTGCAATATTACAAGTATTATCTTACCTAACAAATTAAGGATACGCTTCTACGATGAATTGTTAAAAAAATTACTGCATTTTGGATTATCACATGACTAAAATAAAGTTACATATTACACTAAAATCGCAGTGGATTTGGTTTATAAAAAATCAGACAACTCTAGTAACATTGAGACGGGTTTTGTTAACTAGATGTCATCGATTTCACTCATAAAAAATTATACCTGTTGATGTACAAATATTTCATTACAAAAAAAAAAAAAAAATCAACATTTTGGTGATGCCCAAAAAATTACAAAATTTGAAAAAGGCATTTAGCTTCACTTTCAACACTCAACAAAGGAAATAAGATCTAAGTTTTATATATTAACACAGCACTACTTTGCAATGTATTAGAATTTGGCAAAAAGGATTTGGTTTTTATAAAATAATATTTACCAATTTACCATTTAAACCAGCACAATTCATTCACTTATTGCTGTGGTGCATAAACATAGCCTGTACAAAAACCCCCTTTTTGTCCCTTTCACTTGTTACTAAAGTTGCTAATATATATTTCCTATTGTTTAAATTACCGAAATCTAGCCTAATTATATACTTTAATGTTATATTTTAATACAGCTTCATAAGAATGTAATACACTATAGTGCAGCAATTCTGCACAGTTTATGTTTATGCTAAACCATATATTTGTTTTATTCTAATGCAATATAACAGGTAATTTTGTATCAATTTTTACACAAAAGTAACATAGGTAATAACAGTTATATTTTGATCCAATATTTACTATATATTTAGGATTATGGTTTCAGACTTTTTTAAATAATTTTTTTTTGTTTAACAAGTATTTTTGAGTAACACATGAGGAATGCAAAAAATCTGAGCTGGATTAATGCTATACTATTGCTTTCATTTGTTAAATGTATTAGAAATACATGTAAAATGAAGATGTGGACTAATAGGATTATACAGTACTTGAAATTAGGGAATAGACCAATTCAGATTCTCACCACACACACACACATACCAATACCACCCACCACACCACACCATACACCACACCACACCACACCACACCACACCACTCACCCACACACACCACACATCCACCCCACTCAGCACCTCTCGCCACAACATGCACACAGTCTTGTTGGGATTGATTTATAAATATGATTTCAGTACATAAACATATTACATGATTTAACATACGAAGATTAGATAAACATATTACATGATTTTTAACATATGAATGAAGGCTACACAAAATTTTCAAATTTGAACTACTAAAGTTGATGACACTAAAGTATTTTTTTGTTTAGAATATATGAAAAACATGTTATTATCATGCGAAAAGAAAAAAGTCTGAGCTTATAAGTCTTAGCCAAGTATTACAATTTTCAGTATCATTTGAATAAAATATAACTTGTTGCTGTTATAATGTAAGATGTGCATCATATTTGAGTTTGGTCTATGAATTCTAAAATACTTCTATTTGTAAATTCTAATCTAATTGTTAAGTAAAAGTACTTTTTCAATTTTAGTTGGTTATATGAAGTAGAGAATGTTGTAATTATTATTTTTTAAAGCAACATATTTTTTAAATGTTCTATGTATTAAATTTATTTAGAGTAAATTTTTCAGGATAATTCAACTATTTCCTTCAAGATGGTAATTGAAAAGTTCAAAAACAATTTTCTCGAACAAATTTTCAGATACGATCAAATTTTGTAATGAAAAGATTTTTCTTGCAACAAAAAAGGAAAACCTAACCCAAACCTAACCTAAACAATAAAAAACTTTTGTCTAACTGAATTAACTTTGTAAAGCCTGCACATATTTGTTGTTCTCATTATGTTTTTAATAATTTTTTGTGGTTAGGTTCCGGGTAGATTTTATTTTTTTGTATCAGTTTTATATATATATTATAAGCATTTGTGTATTATGAATAATTCAAAAAAATAACCTAGAATTCTTGTAATTTGCTGTAATAGCAATCTGTATTGTGAAATACATTGAAATAATATTGGTTGTAATGGTTCATTCGAAAATTAATTTTGTAATATTAGATATTTTTCATTCAATTCAGTTTTGTCAAACAAGTATTGTTTTTTTTTAAATATATAATTGTACTTTTTTAAAAATATATATTTGTTTCTATTAGTGTTTAATGGTGTTTTTTCTGTACATATTGCTAACATTATATTAGGACAAAGTTTAAAAAAATTTAATTTTTTACATCAGTTTATTTATATGTCAACTAATTAAATGTGTGAAATTTTAAGTTTTTTTTATCATTAATATTTCATAAATTTATGAAAATTACTTTATTTTAAAAGTATTTTTGTGTAATGTTTCTCGTTATCTAATTAATCATCAATTATCCATGATACAGGTATATAACATTGATGCACATCTTACAGATACTTACCTAGGTACACCAATAAAAGTATTTATACAACAGATATAAGATATATGTCAATGAAAGTTACCATAAAACATCCTGATTATTTTTGTTTAATAATTTAGTGGGTACATCGATAAAAGTATTCATTACTATCAGGTATAAGATATATGTTACTAAAAGTTATATAAAAAACATTCTGATTATTTTCGTTGATATTTTTTTCATATATATTTTTTAAAATGGTAATGATTTATTCATATAATTTTTTGTGTTGTGTTTGCTTTACCTTTAATTTGGCCTATTAGGTTTAATTATTTTTATGTTGTTTTTTATGGTATAAAATCAACCCATTGATTAGAGTCAAGAATTGAATGAAAACACCATTATGTATTACAAGTTTTATGCAGCAGATTTAAATAGTTTTTTCTATTAAGTACTAATTAGTGACAAATATAGAAAGACATTTAATTATTTGCCAATACAAAGTAAATAGTAAATATTGTGCCAAGAAAATATACAGATACTACAAAACCAATTAAACTGCATAGAAGAGGGAAATAATAGCACTGCCAGACTGAGTTGACACTGTGTACGGAAAATTGTGAAATTACTGTGCTTTTAGTATTCTTTTTATTTGCAATAATTACTTGGTTAGGTAGCATGCTGGTTTTTATTCTGTATGTTATGATATAAATAAGCACAACCTCTTTCAAGTACTGTAATTGTAAATAGTTTTGGTATTTTAATGTTTTGTATGGGTTTACAAAATTTTATTTCGTAAATTCTTTTGAAACAGTTTGACTGGTGTCTAAGAATTTATATTTACACTTCCATGAATTTTTATTGTTTCACAAATTGTTCTCTTTCTGCTATATTTTCAATTTTATATAGTTTTATATTTTGTTTCTGAACAATTATTTAAATAAATAATAAAAAATATTTAATTATTTTTAGTCATTTGTACTGGAAACTAATTGCATTTTTTCTTTCTTTTTTCTTCAGGTGCAATTATGATTTTATTACGGATTGTTTGCAATTTTCCCTAAAATATTTTTTAAGCTCATGCTTTACGTTTTTTGAGGTTTTCTGTAAATCAGTTTTTAGCCTATAACAACAGGTATTTTTTATCTTCTGTAGTATTGAAAACAGTAATTTTTAAAACTAAAATTACGGTTTCTTATTCAACATTTTTACAAATACTGCAGTGTGTAACCTAACAGGAGTATATATAAAATCTGATCGTCTTTAAATCGTAAATTCTGACCAACATTTAGTTTGTTGATTCGTTGAAATGCATAAGCATTTTGGTAAATGCAATACGATATTTTGGTAAATTGTTAAACACCAAGTAGGACGATATCCACACAAAATTTTTTTTTATTGACCTAGGAAAGTTGCTTTTTAAAAATTTAAAGTAGGGTAAAAAATTCAGCGTTGAGGTAGAAGTTGTGAATGAGCGCAGAGTGATAAAAATGTTTCGTGACCTCAGTTTTGTTCATGTGTTTGGAAATTTAAACTTTATGTAACAAAAACTGTAATTGTAAAAAAATGTCTTTAAGCTATATTGATAACTATTATTTTTGTTATTGCCAATGAAGGTGAATTTTATATATCTATATTGAAATATACCCATGAAGTATCCAGTCAGGATAGATTTAGTTCTAATTGTATAAATGTATCCATTCACGTTAATGTATAAAATTAAAACCAAATCCGACTGGAAACTTTTTAGGTATATTTTAATATAGGTATACAGTAATGTATAAATTTAAAACCAAATCTTAACTGGGGACTTTATAAGTATATTTAAATGTGTATATAAAAATTAAGCCAAATCGTTTCTCAAATATCTACACACGTAAGGTTCCGTGACGTACAGCGGCCGATGCGCTTAATTTTATGCTCAGCACGGTAACGTCACGAAACATTTGTATCACTGTGCGCCCATTCACAACTTATACTGCCGCACTGAATATTTTACCCTACTTTGAATTAAAAAAAAATAACTTTCCTAGGTCAATAAAAAAAATCCTTGTGGATATCGTCCTATTTAGTGGTTTTGAACAATTTTCCAAAAGCATATTTGCATATTTTAAGGAGGTGATACCAAAATACGTATGTTGTCTAAATGTTAATTGTATTATAAAAGAGGTTTCTAACCCAGTAAGGAATACCATTAGAACTTTCTTGTCAAATTAGGTTAGGTTTTAATTGTGAACCTTTATATATTTTTCTGCTGCATAAATCTTGCCTGGATTTTTATGCTTTGTATATTGAGTTCTTGGAAGTATTATTTGTAAGTCAATTTTTATTAGACAATAATGAAATATTTTTATTTGTTACACACAATTTGATCTATTAACAAAATTACTTCCAAGAACTAAATGTTGATTTGTATTGTTTGATGTTAGTTGATAAAAGCCCATTATTCTTACTCTTTATTAAAAATGTAAATAACCAATTTAACTGTCCCAATCTGTCTTGCTGTGTTAAAAAAGTTAAGTAATATTGTAATCTTTGTTAATCTTAAAGTTAATAATTGTTAATCTTAAAGTTTTGAGCTTTTTTTATAAAAAGTTTTGTAATTGTAAAATTCGAATTTTCCATTCTTGTTTTTGGCAGTTCTTTTTAGCTTTTGAAGTCATTGATATTTCAGTTTAAACTATTTTGAGGAGCTGTTTGCAGTAAAATTCACTTCAGTGATAATCGTAACAGACGATTGGGCTTCTTATCCCCTGTTAGGGCATTTTGTAGAGTTTTATTTCAGTGCACTAACCTGCCTTCCTTTCTTCAGGTGGCCCGCAGGATGTCTGAAGGTGACTGCGGCGGACTGGCCCATGGTATTTATTCCTGGGAAACACTAGTTTTAAGTAAAATCCTTGTGGCCACAAATAGTTAACAAGCTTTTTTCTTGGAAATATTCTTGAAATATTACAATTATAATTTGAGTATTGGTTTATAATTGGCCATGAGATAAATATAATTAACGTAATTGTTGATATATCTTTACAATTTTGTCTTGTAGATTGTTGATGCATTGCAGCTAATCTCTAATTCTAAACTAATAATCTGTCAATTTATTTGCAATTATACATTTTACTTACAGATAATGGATTCAGTTTGTTTCTGGTGCCGATTGATGATGCTAAATAACTTTCATTTGAGACATTCTTTGTATCTGAAATTAATAAAATTTATATTAATATTTTTGAGCATTTGCTATATAATATGTTAAAGGAAATTAAATAAAAGTAAAGCTAATAAAAGTAATATTTTATACTTTTCATTAGTTTCTTATAAATTTTTAACCAGACCCCATTTTGTGAGAACTTATTGTATATTTTATTCTTGCAGAAAACTATTTGTGGGAGGACTTAGCTGGGAAACCTCTGATAGTAAGTACATTAGAAAAAATCTTCATCCTTTTTGTTTTAAATTATTAGTAACTATGTCAGTTAACACATTGAATGCCAATAAGTTTTCCGGTAGCCTTCAAACTCAATTTTGTTGTTGTACATTTTTTATAATGACAAAACAATTATATTTTGTCTTATAAAGTGTTCATTCATTTAAACTACTTTATTTTAGACTGTTGTCGAACACTGGTGGCAGTCATAGCTTAAATATCGGTTGTCAGGCTTACTACGCATTCTCGCTCAAGGCAGATCTTCCGAATGAATGTAAAATGTTGACATTTTATTTGTATATTTTCAATATAAATATATACTATAAAGTTTTTTCAGCATAACTATTTTTGTTATAAAATATTTTCTCTAAAATTAAAATGTAAATATAATCTGAACATTATTCTTACATTTTTGTTTCTATTGTTCAATACAAGTATGTTTTAAATTAAGCTGTTTTTACGAATTTTATATGATCTTTTAATTGGAGGAAGACGTTTTAAATTGAAGTTTTTAGTTTCTAATTAGTTTGCCAATAATTATAGTCTTGTAAAAAAACAACTAGAAAAAATTGTTTGAACACCAAGTTTTAGGAACACATACAGATGCTGTGCCTGACATCTAATGATTTAAATACACCGTGAATATGCCAGACAGCCTTGTGCAATGATCTAAAGTTTAGGTTTATATTGTCAATCACAGACAACCAGTGCTGCCCTATGAAAAAATATGGTGTATGTCACCGATGGCCGTTAAGGCAGTCGACGTGTCAAGTGAGGATGTTTGATTAGTGCCATTTAAGAGATTGAATGTGGTTCATCGCAGTATGTGCCAGTACACGATATAGTATGCTTTATAAAAATGTTTATTGGCCTACTATGCAAGGCCTTGAAACTATTGTTCAGAAATATCTTGCATACCTGTTGGATTATGATCCATACAGTTTGAATGACAACTACTTGTACATGGGTTTTAAATATTAATAAAATGTAGAAAGTTTATCGCTTAGGCATTCATATTATTAATATTTGTTTAAATTAATAAAGTCTCTGTAGTTTATTTTATTTTAAAGTATTTTAATGATCTACCTCTTATAAGAATAAAATAGTTTCTAGTGAGTTATATACAAAGCTCAACATACATGTACTTTTAACCATAAGCATTTCTGAAATGTGCTGGTAAATACAATCTTGTAAATATGTTAACTTGTAATAGCTGCATTTAAAATAGTTCTTTTGAAAAGCCTTGTTGTATTTTTATGAGAATTATCTAATTTATGAAATACAATTGCAGAATATTAACTAACAGACATTTTAAAATTTTATTTTGTATTCTATTTTAGTAGTTGCTCATTCATTATTTTGTTTTCAGAGGAATTAAGAGAGCACTTTGGAGCTTATGGTGAAATAGACAGTATAAATGTAAAAACCGATCCAAATACTGGAAGATCCAGAGGATTCGCATTTATAGTGTTTAAGGCAGCAGAGTCAATTGACAAGGTGAGAGAATTGTTCAAATTTAAATTTATGACAACTAATATGTTTGAATAACAACATGTAACATTTTTTATAACATTTGAAAGCCAGCTGATTTCGAGATAATTGTTTCAGTTGTAGCGGTAATGTAACCATTATAATTTTGTTCAAGAAACATACTATTTAGTGAAGCATTATTATAGAGATGCTTTTTAAGATTGCAATTGAGAAAAGCTTTTCAACATAAAGGAAAATTCAGTGACTACATTAGAAATGTTTTATGAAACTATTGCCCATTTAAAAAATCTATAATAAATTTTATTTTACAAAATATGTCTATTGAGAAATGCACAATGAAGCTATCAAAAATCTGAAATAATATGTGAAACCCTGTTTTCAAAACGTTAACCTGAACTTAAGAAAACATTAAAGCAATGCAACATGCATCAATTTCTAAAATTAAGAAATGGATAAGTTTGTTTGAGGTTTACATAAAGCCATGATTAAAAGGAGGTTCATCTTTGCACAGACAGCGATACGGGGTTGGATTGCAGGAAAAAATGTATCAAACAACTGTTAGAGGAAGGATGTTCGCCCATAATGCGGCTGCATAAATATGAACTGAATTCACTAATTTTAAAATTTACCTCCTGGAAGAGAATAATGTGGACAAAATGTATTCGAATTTCAAAGCACTGCTACCAGTCTTTCTTCTCGAGGAATATTCTGAGCCAGGTTTAAAATAAACAGTGTATTTTTCAGTAACAATTCATAGATTAACTGCATCTCAAGCTATACTTGTGATCGTCAGTGCTCATACTTCAGAATTCAATCGATTTGCAGACAACAATGCATTTGAATGTGGGGACATATCAAGATTTACTTGCTTCCAACACAACATCCTTGTGTAGCCTATGGATCAGAGTGGGCTACAAATATTTAAAAACAGTGCTATAGAATAAAGATTCTGTGACATCTGTACCTGAATGAGAATAGTGAGCTTGATATGTTGTATCTAATAAAAGGAAACGGCAGTGAGGCAGAAGGCTCATCAGCAGCTATTGTTGGTTATTATGTTGGACCATTGCACTTGATATCGTTCTGTTCTATCTATAGCAAAACCCAGTTGTCACACCAAAATTGTCATGTTTTTTTACTTTGGTTCAACTTGTCCTCTTCAAGGAGATTTAAATCGCTTTGGCAGTTAAAAGATGGCATTTCAAAAACAAAGAAGCACAATTTTTTTTATGATCCAAATTTGTATAAGATAAGAATGATTGTTGTTTTTATGAAGTGATATTATTAAATATATATGGTATTATATTAGATTTACTATATATATCTTAATTGTACATTATGCTTTTTCAAAAGTTGATAAAATAATATAATTTTTTGGAGCATTAAAATTTTGATCAGTTGTAAATATATTGTTTACATTTCTGGGTTCAAATTTAAAAGGTTCTTGTTTTATGAAGGTTTAATTTTTGTATCAGATTGAAACCGATATTAGCCTTGATCAAGGCTAATAAATGTATCAGATTGAATAGACAAAATATTTTCAGTCTTCTATACCTGATAATTGAAAGTTTTTAATTTTTTGTACTTTGTTCCAGAAAAAAGCAAAAAGTTTTCTCAGATAATTTTATTTTTCTTCAAGATTAGTATAGTATATGTTTATATATAAAATTAAAAACCTTTAAAGAAATATTACTAAAAGTTATAGCCTTCTGCTATACATACTTTTCTGAAATAGACTTATGTTCGTATGTATGTTTTACACCATTTATTGTATTACACTTGAAGGTGTTTTTCACCATTTATTATAACTAATATAAGAAGCTGATGACATTGCACAATTTTATTTAGACACCCTTGCCAGGTATAAGGTTACATCAGCTTTATGTACATTTCAATAACAGTCGTCATCAAAGGGTATAAATGATGTAATACTACTGATTTCATATTGCGGTTTTAGAGTGTATATTAAAAAAGTCTTCATTATCACTGGAGTGCTCGCGTGGAATTTTAATTTTTGGAAACTAGTACTTTGTGGATTACTATTGTAGTCTTATTTTGTGGGTTTTTTTTCTACAGATGGTGACTTCAGATGTTATCAACTTCATTTTATGGTTAAGAGTTCTTTAAGAAGTATAAAACACGTTTATATAAAAATTAATTTTTTTATTTATAAAAAATAAAACCAACATTTTTACTACAAAATGTGAACACTGGTAGTTGTATGCAGGGTTTGAAATAAAATTTATGAGATATAAATCTTTAATTTTATATTATAAAAGTCATAAAAACAGAAACTGATAAGAAGAACATTTCAATGATATTGAAATTTATATATATACAACTAAAAACATAACATTACATTAGTTGTCATGAGAGTACTCGCATGGACTACAATAGTAAGCCAAGCTAATATTAAAGTTGGTAAATGATCAATAGGCTCAAGAAGAACATTTTAATGATATTGAAATTTATATATATACAACTAAAAACATAACATTAGTTGTCATGAGAGTACTCGCATGGACTACAATAGTAAGCCAAGCTAATATTAAAGTTGGTAAATGATCAATAGGCTCACATTTAATACCACTACTCTACTGAGTGTCATCTAGTGATGGCGGGAAATGGTGAAGAAAGCCTCAAGGTTGTGCAATGTTGTCAACCCACTGAAACTTAATAACCCAACACCCCTAAGACTGCAATAGTAGACAACCCAACACCCCTAAGACTGCAATAGTAGACAACCCAACACCCCTAAGACTGCAATAGTAGACAACCCAACACCCCTAAGACTGCAATAGTAGACAACCCAACACCCCTAAGACTACAATAGTAGACAACCCAACACCCCTAAGACTGCAATAGTAGACAACCCAACACCCCTAAGACTGCAATAGTAGACAACCCAACACCCCTAAGACTATAATAGTAGACAACACGAGCACTGTAGTGTTAAACTTTTTTTATAAGAAAGTGTCCCAACAGGATTGTTTTTTTAAATTGTATAATAAGGATGAATTTGTTTGTTTTAGGTTCTATCTTCAGGTGACCATGTAATCAATAACAAAAAAATTGATCCAAAGAAAGCAAAAGCAAGGCATGGAAAGATTTTTGTCGGCGGTCTTTCGACAGAACTTTCAGATGATGACATTAAAAATTACTTTTTACAATATGGAACAGTAAGTATTGTTTAAACATTTATTTTGGTCTCTGCTGTTTTAAAACTGCTGTTATTAATAGATGTTAAGGATAAACAAAACATCATTACATTAGAACCTCGGATAATTCTGACTAACTGGGACTGATCTCCCCGGGTTATTGTGAATCTGGGTTAGCTGACACTCCAAAGAAACTTGTATATTCATCAAACAAAGACAATTATGCACAGCATATTAACATCATATATTGTATATAAAGAAAAATTCCATTGTACTTTCTCGGCAAACAAATCTGTCAATTTTGGTTGTTTATTTTGTGAGTTGCTTTTGTGCTGTGTAATCCTGTAGTCTTTTCATCATAAGACACAAAACATAATATTCGTTATTTTGTTTATCTTAGATGATTTTATTGTTGTGTAAGACTCTTTTATGTATGTGCTTACTTCATTTCTATTTCTTTTTTTTTTACTGTACTCTAAATCATTCCAGATTATCCGGAAATCTGAGTTGACACATTCTGCCTGAATGAGGCTCTACTGTAATTAATTGACCTTTTGTTTACTGGGAAAACTAGCCCAATTAACTCTGATTCAACCCTCAATGTTACTTCTAACAAGAGTGGGAGGATACCATCACTGCAATATTTTTTTTCCCAATGTTTTATTATTTCATTATTTTATGAGGACAAACTAATTTTATCAACATTTAAAATAAAATTTAAAAAAGTTTACTTGACATTTCAAAAGTTAAATCTTATTTTCAGATTGTAGAAGTAGAAATGCCTTTTGACAAGACAAAGAACCAGAGGAAAGGCTTTTGCTTTATCACTTTTGATTCAGAACAAGTTGTTACAGAACTACTTAAAACGCCAAAACAGCAGATAAATGGAAAAGATGTAAGTGGAAAAATTCTCTTATATTACTAATAAAATAGTTTTACATGAGGGGGGGTAGTAAATCTCTAAATATTATGGTTTTATAATTACAGTATGTTCGTATGTTCTTGAAAATGTAAACAAAATTTTATGAAAAGTTTTAATTTTTTGGGAAAGAAATTGGTTAGTGTAAAATATATTTGCTCTAAAAAAGGTTTTATTTAAACGTGTACATTTTTTGTAAGCACAAATGTATAGCAGGGGAAGGAATTTTTATAGTGTTAACCCTCTGTTCATCATTTTCTAGGGTTTTTACAAAAACTTTATTGCAGTTTAAAAAAAATGGTTATTTAAAATTGGCTAATTTCTGAAGCTAAAATCTTGGTAATAATATTCAATAATAAAAAGCTGTCTTGTGGATACTAGACATGTTATTGCATCATTGTTTTTTAATTGCAGTATAACACTGTTTTAACAATCCATAACAATGGTATAATAAAGAAATAGGTATGGCGGAAGTTTCACTGCTGTCAATTGAATGAAGAGTAGTAGCTTGAAATTCAAATATCGTGAATTTCGTGGATGCTGCTCTAGTATAAATAAATGCTACGCACTAAGTTTGTGACTGTCTTTATTCACAAAATGGATAAATTGAACCATCAAGTTTATGATGAAATATTTTAATCAGTTCTGCTACTGATATTTTTGAAGAAACTCCACTTCTGATAAAACTGGATGGTTAAAAACAATGTCTTATATTTTAGTATATCTGGTATTTTGTGGTTAAACATTTACCTTGTAATAACTTTGTTATCAATTAATTGGTAAATAAATTACAAATATGAAATGCTGTCTTGTGGATACTATATGTCTCCCAGGTTCATGTAAACCATTTTAAAGCTATTGTCATGTTATTGCATCATTGTTTATAATTGCTCTATCACCAGCAACATTTTTTTTTAATCCATAATACAATGGTAAGAAATAGGAATGGTGGAAGTTTCACTGTTATAAATTAATTGCATAGGCGTAGCTTTTAATTCAAATATCGTTAATTTCATGGATGCTCTACTATATAAATAAAGGCTATGCATTTAGTTTGTGACGGTCTTGTTTACAAAATGAATGAACCATCAAGTTTATGATGAAATATTTTAATCAGTTCTGCTACTGATATTTTTGAAGAAATTCCACTTCTGATAAAACTGGATGGTTAAAAACAATGTCTTATATTTTAGTATATCTGGTATTTTGTGGTTAAACATTTACCTTGTAATAACTTTGTTATCAATTAATTGGTAAGTAAATTACAAATATGAAATGCTGTCTTGTGGATACTATATGTCTCCCAGGTTCATGTAAACCATTTTAAAAGCTATTGTCATGTTATTGCATCATTGTTTATAATTGCTCTATCACCAGCAACATTTTTTGTTAATCCATAATACAATGGTAAGAAATAGGAATGGTGGAAGTTTCACTGTTATAAATTAATTGCATAGGCGTAGCTTTTAATTCAAATATCGTTAATTTCATGGATGCTCTACTATATAAATAAAAGGCTATGCATTTAGTTTGTGACGGTCTTGTTTACAAAATGAATGAACCATCAAGTTTATGATGAAATATTTTAATCAGTTCTGCTACTGATATTTTTGAAGAAACTCCACTTCTGATAAAACTGGATGGTTTAAAATAATTTCCTGTGAATACTTTAGACCTTGCCGACGCGTTTCGAAACAATAATTTGGAAATTTGGCAGACTTAGCTTCGTATAAGGAACGATTGTTTAGAAACTCGTCAGCAAGTAAGCTCTTAAATATTGACTTCGTTATGAATTATTTTATTATATTTTAATAAGTGAATTCAAGGTGATTACAACTCTAATGTCTTATATTAGAGTCTATATGGTGTTTTGTGATTAAACATGTAACTTTAAATAACTTTCCTACAATGAAAAGTTATGCATAAAACTTACTGAAATGTTTGAATGTAAAAGTAGCGTTTCCATGTCCTTCAAATAGATAGTTTCTAATTTTTTAGACTCAGAATTAACCTTCCAGCTTTTTACATAAACAAAATTTTAAATACAGATCCGGTATAACTTTATTTTACGCGTCAAATGAAATGAATGAATTTGTTAAATTTATTAATTTTTCCCTTTATGTTGTTTACGAGATATTGGTATTGTCAAATGACTTGAAATATGTTGATCTGTAAGGGGAAAATGTTTATGAAAATACTAAATTATTAATTAATTCTGCATACCTATACGTTGATTTCAAAACGGCGAAATAAAATTTTAGGTAGTTCAAAAGTCATTTAACTTATATTTTCTTAACATGAACCATCAAGTTTATGATGACACATTTTAAATCAGTTCTGCTACTGATCTTTTTGAAGAAATCCACTTCTGATAAAACTGGTTGGTTTAAAAATAGTTAGTTAAATTTATTTTCTTTAGACTTTTTTACACCTATTATTTATATTATAGTTTATTAATGGTTATATATGTGGTCAAAAAGTTGAAATTGTTAATTATATAAAATTTTTCAGGTTGATGTAAAGAAAGCTACACCAAAACCTGATGGCATGGGAGGAACCCGTGGTGCACGAGGAGGCCGAGGAGCACGTGGTGGAAGAGGGCGAGGAGGTAAAGTATTCTATTTGTTAGCGTTCTTTATACACGAAAAAGATGATTAAAATTTATTAAAACCATTTCAAATATAAAACCACTTAGGCCAAATTTAAAAGTGTAAAACTTACGGAAGTTTTTTTTTTGTTTTAGGTTATGGGCAAGGAACGTATGGACAGAGTTATGGTGGTGGCTATGGTGGGTAATTTTTTTTTACTTTCATTGCGTGGGATTAATTTCAGTATGAGTTGCAAAATAACTTTTATTCGATGAATCATATTATGTATATTGGATAACGGAATTTTTAAAATAAGACAATGAATATAGTAGAAAAAAGCTATTGATAGCGGTGTAATGGTTTTACTTAGAAAGTTAGTGGAAAATGTGTAATATTTTTAAAAATCACTAAATTTTATAAACTTAAAAAACTACAATGTATAGTTTTGAAGAATATACATCGTATTGTACAATTTTAGTTATTAAAAATGTTGCATTGTCCGCCAAATGTTGAAATTTCTATTTACAAATAATTTTTAATTAGAAAATAAATAGGTTGATAAAATAAAAAGTATTGAATTAAATAAAAAACCTGTAAATTTAAAGCTATTTGGATTTATTATAGAAAAAATGTGCAGCTTTTTAGGTTAAAAAAATCTAGAGGTTTTTTTAGTCATATGTATTTATTGATTACACTTTACAAAAAAAACATTTCTTACTGAGGTTTATCAGCAGACTCCTTTCACACCAGACCAGTTCATTTGTGAGATCAGTGAAAAATCAATGCTGTGAGTTACAGACAAGACCTGCATTGGGTCTTGCATTTAACTTACAGCATTTTAACAATGTATTGAATAAGAGTTTAAAAAATATCATTAAGTAGTGTTTTTTTGCCAAATGTAATCAATAAGTATGTATTAAAAATAATTTACTTTGGTTTTAATCCTTAATTTTTATAGCTAAATGTTTTCTTTGCCATTAAAAATATAGGGGAATTTATTTATAGAAGAATTTTATTTTTATGTTTAGGAGAAAGCATGATTATTCAATTTTTTTAAAAAAATTGTATTTAAAAGAAAATGTTTACTGCATGTTTTTTGTTTGTTTTAATTTGATTTTTTATCATTTTTTGAAAAAGTACAAAAATAGAAATTATTTATTATTTGAATGCTTTATCGAACAACCATGATGTATATCCATTCAACATGTGTCATACCCTAATAATTTAACATGTTAAACCCAAATAACTTTTTTTTTTTTATGAATAAAAAGAACACTTTCTCCACACTATAGTGGGCTACGATTCCAATGTTCTAAAAATTTATTATAGGATTTTAGCTATATTTAAAAGCTAACATTACAGTCTAAAAGCTAAAAACAAACATGTCTGTAAGGTTGAGCTTAACATAAAATTGAGTCGAAGTAACAGATGTATAAACAAACTACTCACACTAAACAAAGGCTACCACCACTTAACTGAAAGTTGAATAAATGGGGAATTTGATATATTAACAAAAGTTTTATATTTAGCAGGGTTTTTGATTTCTTGTCCATTTCCAAAATTGTCAGTTTAGGGTTAAAATCAGATATATAGATAAAATTACTTCTGTTCATATTGTTGCCAATTTTTCTTTATACTGGTAATTTTTTTGTTTAAAAATTTTATTATAATTTGGTTTTAGTTCTAAATAATTTGTTACTTTACAGGCTATGGCGGAGGCTATGGTGAATACTATGGAGGAGGCTATGGAAATTATGGAGGATATGGTGCTCCAGGATACGATTACTCAGGCTATGGTGGATATGGAGGTTATGGTAAGCCTAAACTCATTTCCATTTTGACGATTTTTCTGTTTTTGTAGTATATCCTTAATCTTTACCTTTGGAAACTAGTGTATGGTTTGAAATGTATAATTTATGTAATCTTTTGGTGGTTATATAAAGTTGCTCTTGTGATACTGTCTTCCTTTACTCAATAAAAAAGTGAAGGTTCATGGTATCTACCATGTGTGTGTGTGCGCGTACACGTTGGAAATGCATTATTGTAACATTTTTATCTACACTCTTTCCTTTCCCCATCTTACCTCTCCTCCCCATCATTTGCTTCCTTCCTACCTCCATCTTCTTTCCTCCCATCTATCTAAATTTCTTCCTCCCTAGCTCCTCTTCCCCCCTTTCCCTCTATTTTCTCTCTCCGCTCCCTCTCCTCCATTCTATCTCTTCTGCTTCCTCTCCTCTGCTCTCTCTCACATGCACATACACACACACACACACACACTGCAAGACATTATCAATTGTTATTTCTCTTGCTATTTTAATTCTAATATTTTTGATAGATAAAAACTATATAAAATTTAAAAAACCCATTAAATTTTTATTTTTGCAATACAGTTAACACTTTTCTGATGACAATTTTGGTGTGTTATCCAATGTGCAATACAATACAAGAATGTAGTCTATGTGTGATTTACTTCTGATTAACATTTGTGTATATTTGAACGGTTGACATATATTAGCACCAATAACCCTAGCAAGTCAATTTATTTACATTCCGGGATAACCACTTATTCATGTAATTATTATGAGTTCAGCAGAATATCTTAACAGTCTTGATGTAGATACATAGTGTGAGTATATTTAAAGTTAGTTATAAGATTACCAAAAATTGGTATCAGGCCCGTCTTGGCTGGGATATACCTAGGCTCTGGTTGGATGTATATGGGACCCCCCCCCCAGGCCGAATTATCGCAAATGCCTGTTATCCAAATAGAGGTTGTATGTTATTCTAAGAATTTTTATAATTGTTTCATTCTTATTTTGGTTTTTAAGATAATTTTTGTCGTTTGACCAAGGGCCACGATTAAAGAAAATTATTAAATTTTTAAAACAACCAAAGGTCTGATTAATTTGCAAGTTGTAAGGTTTAAGCACATTTATAACCTGGAAATGTCAGTTTTTTTAAAACGCAAAGAAGAGGTAAGGAATATTTCTACACAGAATTGATTTGAATATATGAATCAAGCGATTAACCCTATTCTTAAAAAAAGGAGAAAATACAGGGCAGGACTAATTTGAAATAACAATATAGTTGCTGTGTCGAATAATTTTTTAAGATTTGATAGATTAAAGTTTAGCTACAACAAGCTCAACTTATGAAAACATTGCTTACCTAATATGCTGCAAAAATTATATAACATTTTTAGTACAAAACAAACAGATCACAAATATTTTACTGATTATTATAAAATTATCATTGATTTTAATTTTCGGATTAACAAACGAAATATGGTTTTAATCGCCTTCAAAATGTCAATAGACAAGGGTGCAACATTGGTTTATAAAGATTTGTATTATCTATTTAATATTGGTAAACACATTCAGTAGTACTGAAAAAAACGTCATGTATTACTGATGTCATTTTATACAGAGCCAACATCCTGCATGGTTTTCTTCTAACTTCAGTAACACATATAAAATTGGTGTCGAGATACTGCGTTATGTATTACCAAAATAAAACTGTACTTCTAGCAATAAAACCAAAATAAACATTGAATAGATGATTGGATAAAAACCTGATTTTATAGTGTGCTAGGTGCCATGGTAAATATGTTAGGCTGAATAAAATTAATGTGTTTAGCTGTCAATAGACAAAGCTAATAAATGCTGCTAGAACTGTATCGCCATGGTAAATATGATGGGGCTGAATAAAATTAACGTGTTTAGCTGCCAATAGACAAAGCCAATAAATGCTGCTCGAACTGTATCGCCATGGTAAATATGATGGGGCTGAATAAAATTAACGTGTTTAGCTGCCAATAGACAAAGCCAATAAATGCTGCTCGAACTGTATCGCCATGGTAAATATGATGGGGCTGAATAAAATTAACGTGTTTAGCTGCCAATAGACAAAGCTAATAAATGCTGCTCGAACTGTATCGCCATGGTAAATATGATGGGGCTGAATAAAATTAACGTGTTTAGCTGCCAATAGACAAAGCCAATAAATGCTGCTTGAACTGTATCGCCATGGTAAATATGATGGGGCTGAATAAAATTAACGTGTTTAGCTGCCAATAGACAAAGCCAATAAATGCTGCTCGAACTGTATCGCCATGGTAAATATGATGGGGCTGAATAAAATTAACGTGTTTAGCTGCCAATAGACAAAGCCAATAAATGCTGCTCGAACTGTATCGCCATGGTAAATATGATGGGGCTGAATAAAATTAATGTGTTAAGCTGTCAATAGACAAAGCCAATAAATGCTGCTCGAACTGTATCGCCATGGTAAATATGATGGGGTTGAATAAAATTATTGCGTTTAGCTGTCAATACACTAAGCCAATAAATGCTGCTCAAACTGTATCAGTAAGATACAGATAACAAAACCAGTTGATACAGAATATTAAGCAAAACGAGTTTGCTGATATTTTTGCCTGTAAGTTATTTTGTAATATGGGTGCTTAAGTACTACACATCACTGCTAAAATAAACTGGAATGTAAATTAAATTACCAACAACTAAAACTTCAATGGGTTAGAAACATGAGAAGGGAATATACATTATTTTTCATAATTGTTACTATATAAACATACACAGTAAACAAACTAAGACTAATGAAACATTCTGTAATATTTAAAATTTTCCTTTAGTAAACATCCATTTTGTTCCTTAACAAGAATAAGTATTTAAATAAACAAATTAAACTACAAAGTTCAAATTAACAAGGTTTTATTATGGATATTCCACATCTTTATTCTCTCTATTGTTGGGTTATTATGCTATGAATCATCACATTTTTATGAAATGCTTTTATGTGCAATAACACATTCCATTTCCTTCATTTGCCTTTTTGCATCATTTACTCACTAACATTTTAATTTTAAGTTTGTGTACCACTTTCCAAGTTTGTCATGGGATGTTGCTTTTAATGTCTTGTTTTAACTTAATTGAAAAATGTTTTAAATCTATTATTTACTTATCTAATTTAGTTCTTTTCTACATAAGGAAACAGTTATGTTTGTTCTTTTATCTATCTCACACAAATGGAAAGTTGAAAAATAAAGGTAGTGACTTCAGTAAATTAATACCTGATTAAAACCAAATATTGTCTAAGGGTTACAGGAAACTGCATAATTCCTGGAGGAGATTTTTATATGTACTCATTTACAGACACTTAATTTCAGGTCTTATGTCAAAGGTGTTTAAAATTTTTTTAAAAGGACACTTAACTTAGATACTACAATTGCTATATTCAGACATACAATTCTAGTAAAATTTTTCCTGGGTATGTTGAAATAAAATGTACTATCGCAATGAAAAATTTATTCTATCTGTATATACAGTAAACTCCTGATTATCCGTGGGCGGATTAACCGGTTTGCGGATTATCCGGGGTCTGCCATTGTTTTACAAATGTATCCAATTTTTATTAAAATCAGATTCATGTGTTTCTAAATTTACCAAACGGTGAATTAGGACGTAAATACATATAAGGCTTAATAAAAGTTAAGATGAAGGGAATAGATATGTAAATATGTACTAATTTTTACATGGAAAGGGAAGCATCCCGACGCGGGCCAGCAAAATAAAAGGGGCGATCAGACTACTGTATATAAGAGACAATGAAAAAATGCTTGGACGCCCAAAAACCTAATTTGTATCATAAGATTATAAACAAATATCAGCTAATCTCGGCTATAAATAGTCTAGGACATCACATATGCATTATCCGTGTCTGTCATATACATTATCGATCTTTATGGCTTTGTGACACGTGACGCAAGTAGACACTGCGACAAAATGGTTCTCAAGAAATTTAGATTGAACATTAAAGCTAAATCAATGCTCACAAAAAACAGATGAAAGTGACAGTTTTTTTTTGTTAAAAAGTGAAAGTATTATGTGTAAAGGAAATTACATATGTACATACATACTTTATTTTGACATATACTTATGTACGTATTGTAAATAGTTAGACATATAAATGTACATGCTATAATCCGTTAAATACATCGACATTTTAAATTATTTTCTGTATTTGTTTTGTCCTCTGAAGATTATTTGTGAATTGCATTAACCGGGGTCATTATTTGTGTAACTTGTAATATAATAATCGATTATCAATCGTTTTGCGTATTCTTTGTTCATAGCGGATTATCCGGGGAATTCGTTATCCGGCGTTGCGGGCCACTCTATTTCACGGATAATCGGGAGTTTACTGTATATAAATTTTCCATTGTGTATGTAGAAGTTATCTCCGTTATGCTTTTATATTTTAGGGAGTTGAAGATGCAGAATTCCTAGAGAACCTTAACACACTTATGTCTTTTATAACAATGATAATTTGTTGGATCCAGGAATAATGAACTTATTTTTTATGACAACACAAGTATAATTAATATTTTTGTTACAATTTGATATGGATTCAAAACTAGCCCCACCAACTATATGTGAGCATTCTTTTTTTTTGCTCTGTATGATCCCCATCTGTGTGCATTAAATCTGGTGTTTGTATCTATGCCTAGCAAATACTGACAACCTGTTTTTGCTGTCATTTTGTTGTAATCGCGTTTGTATGTTAGTGATTTCAGTTGTTGAGCAGAAATATACTTAGTTATATTTGCAAGTTGAAAAGATAAAATTTACATAACTGTCTTCAAATTTTTCATAAATAATTTTTCAGTGTTTACATTTAGAACTTCATTTATATTTTCGGAAATAATTTGAAACTAACGTATGACCTGTCTGAAGGGTGAATGAATGTCTCCAAATATTTGGCAAAGCAATAGATGGTGTCTGCTGTTTAAGTAATAATTGCTCTTGTGTTCCAAATTATGTTATTGTGATACTAGAATGTATGGTGAGAGATTGATGCCATTTACATGATATATAATCTTTGAATCTTAACAAATTGCCACCTGTGTTTTGGCATCCCACACTATGACCAGTTTGCCACCTTGATTAAAAGCAGACTTCCCTGAACTACACGGTATGAGTAATCTTTCAATGTTACTTTGCATATTATGAAGTTAGCAAACTTCGCTACAGTTAGCAGTAATTAGATACCGTTCCTAGTAACTGAAACACTATTTTGTGATCAATTCTTCTGTAAATATGAAGTTTTAATCCGTAATTTGGTTCCTATTGAGGTTATATAATTTTATACTACCCACTTAAGGTTAATCAGTGTTTGGCACTGTCTCATACAAAACATATTTGCCAGAAAGTAACTTTAAAACCAGGTAGAAACAAATTTGTTTAATTTTAAAAACCTGAACAGGATTTTTACCAAGAGTATCATTAGACCAAAGTAGAGTCCATTCCTTTTTGAGTTGAATTCAGAACTAATATTATTGTAAAACACTGCTATCATGTGAGATATACATTATAATAATGTACAGTACATTACAACGTATACAGTAAAAATATGATTTTTCACTAAAACCCAGAAATCTAGCATGTTGTGAAATAACATACCGTACATTAAAGCCACATTTTTCTAACCGGTTCTGAGTGGCCATGCCCATAGTATGAGATGGCCTGCAGCGAATATGTTTATTATATATTCAGAAATGTATATTAAAGCAATTTTTTTTTAAAGAAGTAGTGTGTGTGTGCTGATTTTACAAACAGCAGCAAATGTGGGTGCCTAAGCTTTTCCTAGTCCCTGTATATTCCTGCTTTTCTTTATAGCTGGGTGTTTCTAATAACTAATATAAAAGTATAAGTCTAACAAACTTTTCTTATCTTGTATGTACATAGTTCTTGTTTTTAATTACTTGACCTGTTTTAAGATACCATTTGTGAACTGATTATTGCTTTTACAGAGGTTATAATAATAATAATAATAATTAAGAAAAAACGAGTGGATGCTACTAAAACATTTAGGAAGGGTCCCCAAGAGTAAAGTCTTAGTTGTTCTTTCAGATAATTAAAAAAAAAACATTAAAAATTCATACCTTTATGATATTAGTAGTTAAACCATATTGCTACTGCTTGTTAAAGGAAGTGCTGTTACAAAAACTTGATGAAATCTGCAGTTACAAAATAATTAAAAGTAAAAAATTCTGTTACTTTTAAGCTCTTGTCTAAATATTGTTCAACTTTCAACATAAAACGCCATTAATTGATCTTGAAATCCATTTAAGCAAACTATATGAACAAATTATTGAGATCCAAACCAAGATGATCTTTAAAAGACTGAATGATATCCTCAAGAATGATAATGTTGATATTTTTTTTCTAAGATGATATAGCCTTTGAAAGGCAAAGTCAATTCAAGTAAATTGTTTCTTTAACTCTATATCTGGAACTGGCGCTAAATAGTAGTTATTTTCATTTTGGAAAACTCAAAACTAAAAAATTTGCGAAGGCGATCAAATATTTTCTGAAAGCCATGTTCTGTTATCAAATAATATACACAAATACATGAAGTTTTCTAGATTTGAATAATCAAATAATATACACAAATACATGAAGTTTTCTAGATTTGAATATTTACAATTTACTTGTTCAACAAAATTTGTGAACCCTAAAACGATATTTTTAATATCATTAATTTTTTTTTAATATGGGGTTAACATAAAAAGTTAACCACATTAGACAAACATTCGATTACAAAATCACATCAAAAATGAATTTTAGATAGATGCATAATTTTTTGTAACTTTCCTCTACACGTAAAATTTTTAAGTATAACTTACAAGAAAAAATTTACATAACTTGACTAACTTTTACAAGAATGTGTGAAATATATGTAAATGCTATATAAAAAAGTTTAACATCTGCACAAAATTAATGAATTTAATGAATAATTATAAAAATTTTTGTTTTTTTTGTACAGCATATCTTGATATAGATCATTTGTCTAAATAATATACAATTTTGTTAGGTCAGAACAAATAATAAACTTTCTACATAGTTTCTGGAAATAAATAATAAGTAAATAATTATTTGAAGAATAATTCTGAGGTTATAAAAAATGCAATATTAGTTCATTCACTAAAGTGCCTTATTCTGCAATAATCCGTTCTGAAAGTCCTTAACAAAAATAGGTAGTTCTATTCTAATTTAAAAAATTCAATGTCTATTGTTTCATTGTTTAGAAAATGAAATTAATTGATATAGCCGGGAAAACATTTTAAACCTGGTTTTTTACTAATAATATTGTTATACACTTGAATAAATTTATTAAAATAAGTGTTATAATTTTAGAACAGAAGATAAGAGTAACAATTTTGAGTTATTGCAAAACAAAACACCATAATTGTATACTAAATACTACAATGCACTATAAATAATATGACAACACTGAAAACACAAATAATTTAACAGAAGTATTAAAAACAGAACATGGTTAAACAGAATGAGAAGCAAGAGGACTTTTATTTTTTCTTACTTATTTAGAATGTGATAATTTTTTCCCCAATCTGTCCATAAGAAGAGTATAAAAGGTTACACTCATTAGAAAAGTAGTAAAAGGCACCACTATCAAATTGAAGATAAATTACCATCTTGATACGTACAACACAAAATCAGCAAATGTTTTTTCTGCTCATACTTTGCTACAGGGTATGTTTGAAAAAAAAAGCTAATGGAAGCGAATATAAAGTAAAAAATTATGCATAATGAATATCAGTAAATACACTGTACAACATCAATATGAATAACATTTTGTTTTCAACAATCAAAATTGTGGTAATCTAAAATCGATGGCTGATTTAGATTCAGACAGACCTTTCTGTACACAGTGTTAATCCATTTGACCAGAGCTGAGGTTAGTTTAATAAACAAACCTTTTTGTTACTGCAACATGATTCGTCCTGTTTTATACAACCTGTGTAAATTTAGCAAATGTGTTTATGGTTACTACACAGCATGCCTGTACATGTTCCTTAGATACTAATTACTTATTCTGGGAGGGTATTATGATCTATCTCCATATTACCCAGCATACAACAAATATTTTTGTTACAAATATCATTTATTTTGTACACATTTTTTCAGTTAATTATTTGTATCTACAACTGTGATTCTCATAGTCCGTGACTATAACAGGTTTCTTAAAAAGTAAATTATGATTCTTTAAAAAGAAACAAAGTGATAAAATTATCTTTTCAGTTTAATGTTAGTAAAGTATAAGATCTATAAATTTTACTAAACATTATTGTATATATATATATATATATATATATATATATATGAAGCTAATAAATCACTAATTTTGAGTAATTTTATCCACCATTAAGTGCAATAATTTTACCTTGAGTGATGAGGTACCTTTCGGTCTTTGACCATTGTCGAATCACTGATTGTTCTCTGCTGTGGATGCTACGTCCGTGAAGCCGGTGTTTGTAGAAGTTACGCGCACTATTTCTTGATCTGTGTGTATGAGGTTTCTGTATAGTATGTCTTCTGTATATGTTGTTTGTAAATTCATTAAGTTGTTGTGTATATTTTTATAAATGTGGTATTTTTCTAGTGAGTTTAGTTCTATTGGGTTGTTATTTATTTCCAGTATGGTTAGGTTATTTTCGTAATTTGTAATTTCGTGTTTATGGGAAATTAGGTGTGCTGCAACATTTGATACTTTAGAATTTTTATTTTTGAATGCTCTATAATGTTCTTCAAATCTTATTTTAAACGTTCTGGATGTTTTTCCTATGTAAAAAGCGTTACAGTTGTTGCAAGTGATTTTGTAGATTCCTGATAGGTTATGATTTTCTGAATTTGTTATGTGGTTTTTGTTACTACGATATTTTATTATTTTGTTGTTTGGTTTGTAAGTTGGAGTGTAGTATTCTTTGTTGTATATATTTGTTATTTTTTCTATTTTGTTATTGGTATATTTATATTTTAGGTAGATTTTTTTATTTTTATTGTTTTCGTGTTCCGGTTGTAGTGTTGTGTTGAGGTTAGGTTTTTTTGCGAATTTATTGTATATATTTTTTATAATGTGTTTGTTGTATCCATTTTCTATTGCTATTTTTGTAATGTTATCTAATTCTTCATTTAATTTTTGTTTGTTATCCTGTGTGTATTTTATTGCTTTATTTATCATGTTACTGTAAGTGTTAATTTTGTGTGTCCAGGGGTGGTTAGATTTGTAGTGTATTGTGGTGTTGTTGGAAGTAGGTTTCCTGTATACTGTAGTTTCTATTTTATTATCATTTATATTTAAAGTAATGTCGAGGAAGTTGATTGTTCTATTTATTTCTGTTTCAACGGTGAATTGTATGTTTTCGTTGTATGTATTTAGTTTGTTTAATATTATGAGGTGTTCGTTGTGAATGGTAGGTTGGTATATTACAAGTATATCGTCTACATATCTTGTCCATAGTAAGATATTGTGTGTGTTTATTATAGGTTTAATTATTATTTGTTCAAAGTGTTGTAAATATATTTCTGACATGACAGATGAAATGGGTGAACCCATGGGGAGTCCTGTTGTTTGTTTATAATATTTATTGTTAAATTGGAAGTAATTTTGGTTACATATGTGTTTGGTTTGTAACCAAAATTACTTCCAATTTAACAATAAATATTATAAACAAACAACAGGACTCCCCATGGGTTCACCCATTTCATCTGTCATGTCAGAAATATATTTACAACACTTTGAACAAATAATAATTAAACCTATAATAAACACACACAATATCTTACTATGGACAAGATATGTAGACGATATACTTGTAATATACCAACCTACCATTCACAACGAACACCTCATAATATTAAACAAACTAAATACATACAACGAAAACATACAATTCACCGTTGAAACAGAAATAAATAGAACAATCAACTTCCTCGACATTACTTTAAATATAAAGATAATAAAATAGAAACTACAGTATACAGGAAACCTACTTCCAACAACACCACAATACACTACAAATCTAACCACCCCTGGACACACAAAATTAACACTTACAGTAACATGATAAATAAAGCAATAAAATACACACAGGATAACAAACAAAAATTAAATGAAGAATTAGATAACATTACAAAAATAGCAATAGAAAATGGATACAACAAACACATTATAAAAAATATATACAATAAATTCGCAAAAAAACCTAACCTCAACACAACACTACAACCGGAACACGAAAACAATAAAAATAAAAAAATCTACCTAAAATATAAATATACCAATAACAAAATAGAAAAAATAACAAATATATACAACAAAGAATACTACACTCCAACTTACAAACCAAACAACAAAATAATAAAATATCTTAGTAACAAAAACCACATAACAAATTCAGAAAATCATAACCTATCAGGAATCTACAAAATCACTTGCAACAACTGTAACGCTTTTTACATAGGAAAAACATCCAGAACGTTTAAAATAAGATTTGAAGAACATTATAGAGCATTCAAAAATAAAAATTCTAAAGTATCAAATGTTGCAGCACACCTAATTTCCCATAAACACGAAATTACAAATTACGAAAATAACCTAACCATACTGGAAATAAATAACAACCCAATAGAACTAAACTCACTAGAAAAATACCACATTTATAAAAATATACACAACAACTTAATGAATTTACAAACAACATATACAGAAGACATACTATACAGAAACCTCATACACACAGATCAAGAAATAGTGCGCGTAACTTCTACAAACACCGGCTTCACGGACGTAGCATCCACAGCAGAGAACAATCAGTGATTCGACAATGGTCAAAGACCGAAAGGTACCTCATCACTCAAGGTAAAATTATTGCACTTAATGGTGGATAAAATTACTCAAAATTAGTGATTTATTAGCTTCATAAAGTCAGTGCAACGGAAAAACAATGGATAATTTTAAATATCTAGAATATATATATATATATATATATATATATATATATATATATATATATATATATATATATATATATATATATTTATAGGTTAGTTTTGGTTGGTAAAGATTATTTAGATTTTTTGGACTAGGAGACTGACAGACTTACCTTGGTAAGAGTCCACTCTGTAGTCTTGAAATAGAAACACATAAAAGCTCTTAAACTCTTAAACTTAAAAGACAATTATTTAATTTCATTCTCTCATATTTCTTTTTGTGTTTTCTCTTTGATTGACAAAGACCACTGTGTGGTTGAAATATATCATTGTTTAAGTGCTTTTATGTGTTTCTATTTCAAAACTACAGAGTGGACTCTTACCAAGGTAAGTCTGTCAGTCTCCTAGTCCAAAAAATCTATATATATATATTTTACTCCCCCTGATTTGTAATAATACATTTTATTTCTGTATAAACATAAACAGTAGATTAAGCATGACAAGATACTGAGTCATTAGAATTAAGAAAGCTTAACTCTCAGATTCATCTTAATGGGGCAGTATGGATCAGTGGAGTAAATGAGTGTTGTGGTTTGTTTTGGGTTCTCAAGATGGATACAGCGGATATGGCAATAATTATGAAGGAGGCTATGGTGGTGGTGGTGGTGGCGGCGGCGGTGGCGGTGGTGGTGGCGGTGGTGCCCGAGGTGGCCGAGGAAAAGGTACTTTTAACCTCTATGTCATATTTCTAATTACAGTAATAATGACAGATATGCATGCATGATGTTTGTGGTGGTTTGTTTTTTATCAGCTCTATATTGTTTTAAAACTTTTATATTAGATATAAACTTTACAGATTTTAGTTTGCCTAAATTGTGCATGATTTGGGAAAATGCTGGACAGTGTTGGTGTGGGTTGTATTTGTGTGTATGTGTACATGATTTTTTTTTTAAATGCTCATCTTGGTTTTATAAATAACTTTCTCTATGACAACTTTTAGGGACATAATAAAACATTAAGTTAAGTTAAAATACTCCACTTGTAATCATTTAGATTTTTAAAGATAAATTTTATTTTTTAAAAACCATGTAAAGTTTTAAATTTCCATGATAATAATTTTAAAACATAATTTTTAAAAATAGCATGATCTTTGCATGTTCTTATTTAGTTTTTATTAAATTTTCTTTGCTTTTTATTTTAAATGTAGCAGATTAGCAAGAGTGGGGAATTATTATCTTTGGGGAGATAATATATATATTTATGAAATATAAATGGTCATGGGTTTGGCTGTTATAGCAGCTGGTGGATATGGTGGTGGAAAGCAGAGGGGCGGTGGCCGAGGGCAGAGACACGCGCCCTATTAGGACGACTGAACTCTCACTCCTTCATGTCTAGATGTATCCCTTATGTCTTTTTGGTGAGTAGTTAATTTGCCTGAATTTCAAAAAAGGGTTTCAAAAATATAGTTCTAAGTTATTTCGGTGACTAAGTAGCTAGCTGTAGAAGTGGCTGTTTTAAAAAAATATGTTGTCATTGAGAAGTACAGATATAAAATATATAACAGACCGGTTGTGTATGAAAGTGAATGCCAAGTTTTGTGCTGAAGTGGAGTTGTTGGTTATGATATTGTGTCACAAGAGCTGGACAGGCAAATCACCCAAACATTTTTTTAATGATTATTTTTTGTTACATTATTTATAATTGTGTTATTTGATATCAATGTCTTATTAGTTGTTTAACATTCTAAAAAATTAATTTTATTAAATTCGTTGTAGGTACATAAGTTCAGATTTTGATATATGTATACATTCAAAAATTATTCTTAAATTTGAGTAATCAGTTGCATGAGGGAAATTTGGTACATCTCAGTTTTTTACTAGACCTTATCTAATTAGTATTAACTCATAAGATTATATAAAAGATTGCTTCTTGTGATTAAAACATTGTTTTAGTTGACATTTATCATTGTACCAAATTATAATATTTTGATTGTTTTATTTCTTGCCAAATATTTCTTGAATCTTTTAATTTTTTTTATGTTTTAAAATTTTTGTGTACATTTTTATTATAAAAAATAACATTTGTAGATTTAAAATTCTGGTTCAGTTGTCAAGAAGTAAATCAAAATATGAACAAGATGCTATAACTCTGCTTTTAACTTGGATTTCATAAATTAAACACAACATTATTTAATAACAAAATGTCCATCTATCTTTACTTTTTTTCATTTACTTGTAGTGATCCAAGTCCTTTCATAATTTTTAAATTTATTGTGACGGTTTCAATTATTTTTTTATAGCAGTATGAGACTTTGAACAATAAAAAACTACAAACTTTATATCTGGTTTATATCTATAAACAATAGGTTTAGTCAAGTGGAACATACTGGGTCTTTGTATTTATATTTTTTAAAAAGGGGTTTAGGGCTGTTTAATAAGATGAAAATAAGTATAGACATAATTTTCAAACCTAAGTAAACTCAATCTCATTATAAATTGTATTTCAAAGTAAAAGATTTTAAATAATATCTATCTAGTAGTTAAAAGTTATTTGGCAACAATATTTTTTTTTACAATTTTGATATTTTTTATATCAAATGTGTTTATACAACTACTATTTTGATAGCCATAGCATTTGTCTAATAAAATTTATTGAATCCTACAAATATTGATGAAAATAAAAGTTTTTGTTTCCCAGTATAATTAATTTATATTGTTTTTATATTAAAACATTAGAGTATGAAACATATTTGAAATGTATGTTTTATATAAGAGTGTTTCAGATCTTATTCTCATAAATTTTATTTTTGTTGCAGTTTAGACAAGATTGCGTCATCCGTTCATTTATTGCTGCATCGAATCATTCCATTCAACTGTCAGATGTAGCCCCACCTGATCATAAATCTAAAGACTTATTTTATTGTGCACCAGAATGTGCGTGTAATTTATATTATTCTTATAAACATATATATTTTGTGTTTTTAGTTTTATTACTAAACAAAGTGGAACTAATATTTCATGAATACAGTCTATATATGAATTATGTAAAAAGCATTTTTGTAACTGAATTCAGTTTGAGAGTTTTTATAAACCTTACCATTATTTTAGTGTAAAATTCATCATTATCTAAATTTACTGTAATTTTCAACAATTTAAGTTTCAGAGTAAATTAAACATTTTCAGTATTTTTAATAGTTTTTCTGAAAACCTTCTTCAAATGACTGTATTTTTAAGTTTTATACTTGTAAATATATACTTTTTTTTAACAATAAACTGCCATTTTTAATGCATTTTTTCTTTATTAAGAAACCCTTAGGGAACATTGTTGAGCTTTGTAGTGGGTTGTGTTGAATATAGCTTTGTAAAAGTGTCTTCTGAAGGTCCTGTATGCATTTTGACAGTTTTTCTCAACCTTATGACAATCATGTCTAATCTCCTCAATAATTTTAAACTATCGTTTACTAGATTCTTTTTCGATGCAACCAATAAAATGTAGGTTTAAACTTTTCATATTAGTGTAGGATTTATTAATTTGAGACTTCATTCTCCCGACAAAATTGTCCCAGAAATATTTCGTTTGTTAAATATTATAAAGTAGCTTTTTATTTTAAATAAAATGATTTTTCACTGTGTAATTTTTTTATCTTGCATACACTTGTGTATAAAAGCTTATATTTTATGGATGAAGTACTTTGTACCAAATGTATATTGTAGAATTTTCATCAACTTGATTTTTAGAAAAAGTATGAATATATAAATATGTATAGTTTGAAATTTCTATAAGTAGTATTCTTAAAGTTACCAATACAAAAAACACGTTTTCATATAAAATTAATATTTGTTTATTATAAAATATATAGTTTTTACGTTACTGTAAACAACTATCCCACCATTAAGTGCAATTAATTTTTACCTTATAATAAAGCACCTTTCGGTCACTTAACCATTATTCGGTCACTGAATTATTATTCTACTATTGTTTTTCGAACCGTTATGTCGGTATTTGTTGGTTACGTCATATGCTTTTCATTTCATCATGCATTCTATTTCAGATGTTTTTGAAAAGTGTTGTCTGTTGGTTAATTAGATTAATGTGTTGTGTTTTTACTTATGTGGTATTTTACTAGAGATAATAGTTCGTGGGTTATTATTCATTTCAAGTATGGTAAGTTAATTTTCGTACTTAGTTTATGGTTGTGTGATATTAGGTGTTCTCCCATGTTTAATGAGTTTCTATTATTAGTTTCGAATGTTCTGGAATAATATATATATATATATATATATATATATATATTTTGATATTTAACGTTATCCATTGTTTTTCCGTTGCACTGACTTTATGAAGTTATATATTACTATTGTAAGTAATTTTATCCACCATTAAGTGCAATAATTTTACCTTGAGTGATGAGGCACCTTTCGGTCAATTGACCATTGTCGAATCACTCATTTTTTATTAAACTGTATTTTGTTGATGCAATTCTGGAGTTTGATTTTTAGGTTAAGATATTTACGGTACAGTTGTTTACCTTGGTAGGTATTAAATTCTTGATATTTAACGTTTCCATTGTTTTTCCGTTGCACTGACTTTATGAAGTTAATATATTACTATTGTAAGTAATTTTATCCACCATTAAGTGCAATAATTTTACCTTGAGTGATGAGGCACCTTTCGGTCAATTGATCTCGAGTGATTCGACAATGGTCAATTGACCGAAAGGTGCCTCATCACACAAGGTAAAATTATTGCACTTAATGGTGGATAAAAAAACTTCATATATATATATATATATATATATATATATATATATATATATATATATATATATATATATATGAAGGTAATATATTACTATTGTAGTAATTTTATCCACCATTAAGTGCAATGATTTTACCTGGTGTGATAAGGCACCTTTCGGTCACTTGACCATTGTTGGTTCGACAATGATATGTATTAACATATCAAAATGTTTGACTTTTGCCTGTGGCACAATTAATTATAGTGGTTGCATGTTCTACTATTGCCATTTTGTCTATAGGAAGTGGCAAAAAAAACTGTTTTGTCCAAAGCTGACCATTCAAGTGGTGGGAACTGTCGCATTCTAAGCATACATAATACCATTTCAGTAGCAATGGATCAGTGGTCTAGTAATTTTGTCACTGGTGTATTTTAAAAGTGGTGGTTCTTGTGTTATGCAACAATTTTGTAAATGTTACAATGTTGGCTATAGGGGCGCAATCCATTGCCTACCACAATTATTCTATGGGTGAATAACAGATAAGTCAGAACACCAGACAACATTCAGCAACCGAGACAAGCTGTACTGAACAGTCCTTGACCTGCTCGAAAATAAAGCTGCCGCTCTTTAACAGTGATCTCAGAGGGGATACCTAAATCAAAAAGTTTTCAGTAACAACCCGCACAATACAAGAACTGGAAGATCCTATTAGCCAAGTGGTTGCCACAACACCTAAGATAAAAGGAAACTGTTTTGACACTTACACTGTAAGACTAAATGAATGTATGGCACGGACGGACACCATTGTAATTTTTAAATACTACAAGTAATGTACAGTAATACCCCGTACTTATGTGAAAGGTGGGACCAGGCGATAACTGTGTAAGAAGAATTCACGTGTTTTATAATTTTACATACAATCAAATAGGAATCATGTTTACTCGGGGGACCAAAGACAAATGTGTATGTATTGAAATCTTGAATACCTAATACAACAAAAAATTATATATTCATATAGCAAGGAAGTTAATTTGAATATTGAAGGCTTTATAAAATGTAAATTTGTTTTACGACGAATTAAAGATTTTCTTGTCGCGCAGAAATTCCTCATAACGGGTTGATATATTTTTTTCTCCTTGTTTTGTAGCAGAAAAGCACTCTATGTTTTCCAAAATTTGTAAGCCTTGCTCAATTTAAACTAAAGGCCTTTTGTCAAGTTTCTGACAGTCATTTTATCATCTACGTCAACTGAGTCTAAAGAATTTGGGTTTTTAAGGTCTTGCTCACGCATTTCTATGAGCTCATCAATTGTCAGTTCTTGGTTGTGTGAATTTAGCAGTTCTTGAACGTCATCATCGTCCACTTCTAAATTTAGTTGTTTGGCAAAAGCGACAACCTCTTCAATCACATTAGCAATTTCGTCAGATTCTGTCACTGATCCCGCTTGAGATTCAGTGGCGGAAAAAATAGTACACAGCTTTTTCCAAACGCCATTCAAAGTTTTTTGTGAAATTTCGTTCCAAGATTGTCCAATGATTCTCACTGCATCTAAAACATTGAATTATTTCCAAAAATCTTTAACAGAGAGCTCCTTGTACTGTCTCATAGTTTCATGCATATACACGAATGATCTTTTTGTGTAATAAGCTTTATATGTTTTGATGACCCCTGATCCATCAAGGTTGAAGAAAACTAGTTGTGTTTGGTGACAAAAATATCACTTTCACAAGGGTTTCAAAATTAATTAAAGTATAAGGGGGATGGCCAGGTGCTTTGTCAATTAATAGCATCACTTTGAAAGGAATTTGTTTAGACCTACAATAACGTTCCGACGAGGTATGAAATGGTGAGCAAACCAATCCTCAAAAAGGCTTCTAATTCGACTTCCAAATAATGGGCAAGCCAGCTTTAGAAATATTGTTTAATGCCCTTGGATTTTCTGAGCGATAAACTATGAGAGGTTGCAACTTGCAATCACCAGCTGAATTTGCGCCAACCATCACTGTCAATTGGTCTTTTGCGGCCTTAAAACCTGGAAATGTAATAGGAACACAAACAGAACACCAACTCAGCATTTTACAATCACATAAAAGAAACAGGACACAAATACACAGACATTTACCATAACCTAGAAATCCTACACATAAACAAAAAAGGACCACACCTCAACACATTAAAACAATATGAAATTTACAGATACATAAAAACACAAAGTACAAACATTAAATGAACAAACACAATACAAATCACACATACTCTTTGATACTATCGAAAACCTACCTTAAAAACCGTCTCATTTATCTTCAAGTTTATCTATCATTTTATTTATCTCATTTTATCTATCAAGTTATTTAGTTTCTGTTGGACAGTGATTTATAAAACCCCACAGAGAATTCCTCCATGTGCCACCTCTCGTGTTACTATCTCGGAGTAAATATTCATGTGCCACCTTTTGTGTTTTGAATTTTGTAATTTTACATTTTTTATCTAAATAGTGATATAATTGTAAATTAAGAATTAATCTAACTTATGCAGGTATTAAAAAATATTTTAGTCTACATTTATTTTAACATGGATCTAAAAGATGAGAGAATATGTAGGGTACTATTTAGTATAAAACAAGAGAATTTTGATGTTCATAGGCCAACTGGTTCATTTGTGAGATGGCTTAATTTTTATAACAGTTGTGTAGAGAAATATAGACATCGATGTTGATGATGACGATGGTTTTGGTATATTGCAAGAAATTAGTAGTCATGAAAGTGAGAATTGGGAGTTAGTCGAATGCCAAGAAGATAATGATCAACTCCCGGAACACCTGTTTTTACTGAATGATTTTGATGGTATTCAAGAAATTCCTTTGGTAGAGAGTATAAACAGTGCAATCATTTAATGAAAGAAAGGCTGATATACACTCTGGGACATGCAACCGTGATCATCTCAAGCTAGGTTTAGAGACAATTTTTTAAATGTTTTTTATTATTTGTAGTTAATTAAATAAAGATAATGATTTTATGATTATATATTATATAAAACCATAAAATGTACTTAATTTGTTACTGTGTCTATATCTTTTGTGAACTTGGAGGAAAACTCAGAGTGCCGTCTCGTGTTTTAAAATTAGTGCCACTGCTAGGGTTTTCTTGAATGCTTTATTTACCGCCATATTCATTACATAGAGTTCAGATGTCACTCAATGCATTTATTGGGAATATAATTTCAAAGGCTTTTACTATTTTTCCACAGGTTCAAATTGTTCTTTCTTGGGACCAGAAAAAATTTCATTGAATTGGCACTTTTCAACTGCTACCATATGCTATAAAAAGTAAGATGAAAGCAAAATGAATAAATGTACTGTCGTAAAACTGAGCTCTGAAGACCTTTTAAATAACAGTTTGCATATATAAAATTATCAGTTGTGCATATGGGAAGAGTGGTTTTTAGATACTTGTGTCAAAAGAAAGGTTTATATGCGGTCCGACATGGTTTTTTAAAAAACAACTTATGTTTTAAAAAATACAAATTTAAAAAATTGTTTTAAAAACACTAAACAAACTGGGATGAGATTAGTCACTCTAATGTAAATTGTCCTTCAAAAATAACAAATAAATTTCTATAAACGTAAACTTTTTCAACTTATGAGCTATGCAAATACTGTTTGCTGGTAGACAAGATAGAAAAGAGACGACTGTTCAAGGGTTGCAAATGCATGTAGTTTCAAAAATTATTAAATTACTTTAGGACAATATTAACTCTAATTTTTATACACAATGAGGATACATTTTATACAATATATTCTAGATTTATCTTCTGGTTGGTTAATTGTTAATTTACACTTGGAGGAAACATTTTCGTCTTACAACTTCTTCATCTAGTATTTTTGCCACTAGGATTTCTGCAGTTGTGCTTCCTCCTACCATTTTCTTAAAGTAAGAAGTGATGTGATCAAAGAGTATGTGTGATCTGTGCCATGTTTGTTCGTTTAGGATGCCATTTTTATGTGTGTTGCTATGTCTATATTTCATATTGTTCTAGTGTGTTTAATTTATGACCTTTGTTGGATGTGTGGAGGGTGCTGATGTTATTTTCCATACTCTTGCATGAGTGTTTAGTGTCCATGAGGTGATTTGCGAAGGTGGATTCAATAATAGTGTGCAGTACGCTTTTGTGTTCTTTATATTTTTCGGCAAAAGATCTGCCTGTTTGTCCAATATAGAACTTATTGCCGTTATTGCATTTTAGTTTGTATACTCCTGGGTTATTGTATGTGTTGGTATTGTTATTAATGCTGTGTCTGATAGCTGTTCGGCTTTTATTTGTTGTTCTGTAAGCTACATTGTATCCTGCTTTTTTGAATTGGTGTGCTAATTTATTTGTGAGTTTATGTATGTGAGGGTGATGAATTTGTTTGTGTATGTATTTTTGTTGTTTGTGTTGTTACTGTTCTTGTTGAGTATTTTTCTGTATAGTTTGTCTATTAAATTATTGTCATATCCGTTTTTGTGAACTAAATTTTAGTTTTGTTGATTGGTATACTTGAAAATAATGAGCAAACATCAATACACAAAAACCTCATCTTCCATTTATTTTATTAAATATATATATATATATCACTTTCACTTATGTACTTGAACAAGAATCTTACTTGGTATTTATGCGAGTACTTTCAAAGACTGGTTAGTGTCTCCATCCTCGGGCATACTGAACAGTGTTTTGGACTGCGAGCTGTGTGGAATTTGCCGTTGACCTTTGTGTACCGTTAACTTCTATTTTTAGATTCACTGCACTGTGCGAGTTTTTAACGTTCGTTTTGGGGTTAATATTGTCTATTAGATTGAATAATTTATCGTTTTTTGATTTTATTTGTATATGTTCGTTAATGATGTTATTTTTATTTTTATAAATTTCTAGTTGTTCCCAGATTGTCGCTTACAACTCACTTTTATACAGGATGCTAAAATTGCCTCTAAATAATGAAGAAAAAACCAAAGAAAAACAAATAATATTCAAATAGCCCAAAAAATGGATACAATAAAAAAACTATAGATAAATTAGAATTTAAAATATTAAATAAATTAAAGCAACCTAAAATCGAACCACAAACAACAAAATGGGCTACATTCACTTACACAGGATACAACATAAAAGGAATAACTAAAACACTAAAAAATAATAATATTAACATAGCCTACAAAAACACAGGAAACATAATCAACAAAATAAACCAACCTGAAGAAATATGTCGCACACTTAATAACGGAATATACAAAATCGAATGCCCAGACTGTAATAAAATATACATAGGCCAAACAAAAAAGAAATTAAAAGACAGATATCAAGAACACCTCAATGCATACATCAAACCTGAAATTTATAACTCAAACTTAGCCACACACGCAATCAAAAACAAACACACATTCCCCACATTAAAAAACGTACACCTAGTAAAAAAGGTCCAAAAAGGCCTCAAAATGACAATCTGGGAACAACTAGAAATTTATAAAAATAAAAATAACATCATTAACGAACAGATACAAATAAAATCAAAAAACGATAAATTATTCAATCTAATAGACAATATTAACCCCAAAACGAACGTTAAAAACTCGCACAGTGCAGTGAATCTAAAAATAGAAGTTAACGGTACACCAAGGTCAACGGCAAATTCCACACAGCTCGCAGTCCAAAACACTGTTCAGTATGCCCGAGGATGGAGACACTAACCAGTCTTTGAAAGTACTCGCATAAATACCAAGTAAGATTCTTGTTTAAGTACATAAGTGAAAGTGATAAGTGTATACAAGAAAACAGTGTTGCATAATCTACAAATATATATATATATATATATATATATATATATATATATATATATATATATTATATTAAGAAGACACTCTCTTCGATTGACAAAGACCACTGTGTGGTTGAAATATATCATTGTTTAAGTGCTTTTATGTGTTTCTATTTCAAGACTACAGAGTGGACTCTTACCAAGGTAAGTCTGTCAGTCTCCTAGTCCAAAAAATCTAAATAATCTTTACCAACCAAAACTAACCTAAAAATATATATATACATACACACTTCGTTAAAAGGTTTTAAGCTTTTTGCTAGCTACATTATTAGTTACACCCAAACTGAACGAAATATCCTGTTGGTATTTAAATTATAAAAATCTTGAAATATGGTATTATACTATATTTTTAATCTGAGTTTGTTGCTCTAATTTTTTTTAACACCTTTTATATAAGTCCATTATCCTTTGTTAACGGTTTATTAAAATAAAAATGGTATAAGAAGAAAAAATTCTACCAATATTAAATTATATGAATCACTTTGTTTAAAAGGGTGTAAGTAAATTGTTATCCAAATTGAGTTCTATTGTATTTCATATTGAAGGACATCAAGACGCACTAATTTTGTTTAAAACAGTGCCTCTTCATCTACCCACTGAGGAAACAAATAATTGAATTTTTTTTTGTTGAAAGGGGGCAAGTCAATGTATAGCTTTTGTTAAAAGTGTGTAAGTTAATGTGAACAGTCTAACAGTTGTTTATCAAATTCCATTAACAAAGTAGTTTCATTTATCGGTATGCCTGAAAATATTGAACCAACATCAAAACATAAAAATATCATCTGTTTGTTTTCTATAAAATTTCCCATATTTTTCACTGATCATGAACCTTTATTAAATGTAAAATTTCCAAATAGTTTAATAACGACTTCAAAATAAGGACTCAAAATAAGGTAAGTTGGTGAGTCAATCCCTGATAGAATTGGTCTCATGAAATTACCCTCTTTATGTATTTTTGGGAGGCAAAATAAATTGGACAAAACTGGGGTTTGAAACAGTAAGTTTATAATTGTCTATTTTTAGGATCATTAAATTACAATTTTTAATAAAGTTTACCGTTGATTTAAAGAACATATTAGTTACATAAAATTTTAAAGACTGGAAAAACCAATCATTGCTGAAGACATCCTAAAAACTAAACAAATTAGAATAAAGGAACTGAAATTAGTTAACATCCTTAACGTGTGAAGTTGATGAACCTGACCTTACTGTGGCAGTTTTGGTCTTTTGATAGGAGACAGGTGGACCTTGACGGTATGTAATTGGTCGGATAGTGTTAGAGGTGTAATGAGAGCATTAATGTAATATATGTATTAAATGTAACAGACCACATGTAGTTAGTATTTTAGTAATTTCTACTGAAAATGATAGCTTTACGATGCACATGCGATTGCTTTACAATATACATTAGGACTTAGGTAAAACGTTTTTGTGGTTTAAGAGGTTCTATTCATTTATACTAAAAAATTGTTATATTAAATAATATCACATTCCTAAGTCAATGAATCAAAATGCACTAATTAATTCCTCAATAAAAAATTATGAAATGCCTAAGCAGACAAATGAAATGTGACTTAGATACCTTACTCAATGATTAGTGTTACTGCAATTAATACGAGTACCTTCTATAATAACATATAGTTGATATTTGTTTATTAGATCATTTCAGTGATAAGTAACAAATGTTTTTACAAGAAAGATCACTGATATTACTATTTGATCATGTTTTGTAATTTCCGTTATTTCTTTAGTATCATGCTTTGTGTGGAAACAGAGATACAATCATCCAAGAAGAGGCATACCAAAAAAATTTTATTAAGTTGTATGGGGTTGACGTATGTTTGTATTGTGCTTTTTGCATTCCGAAATACAAAACAGTGACAAAATAAGTTAACTCTAGGTTTTTGAAATGAATTTAATATGAACATGTTTACACATAAGAAATTTTCATAAAACGGACTAATAAAAAATATTTACAGCTTGGTTTTCTTCAATGAAAATATGTAGGTTCCTTCTGCTTGAAACACGGGGCCAAGCAAAACAACCAAGATGGACTTAAAGATTCTGGGTCATCCATACAACAGCAGCAATGCAGCATATATGTTTTAAGTATGTGAAAAGAATTTAATTTACTGAAATTAAATCCCAAATCCCAATAAATATATCAAACTATAAACTTAACAATTATTGTCCTGAAAAACCAAAATAAGGAAAAGCTTCTGCTTGTAACATGAAATGTGTAGTGTATAACTAACCTTTAATAACTAAAACCTGTTTAAGTGCGTTTAAAAGTTAATTTTATAGGTGATTAAAAACACAATTACCATCAGCTGATTAAGCCAAGTATCAATTGAGTATAAATAATTGAGTGTTAAGGGAGTTTTCCATGTCAGTCGGGTGGTGCCTTGATGGAATTTCTAAATAAAAATAAGCCAATGTATTAACTAGGGGCCCTAAGAATGTTCATGTAAAATTTCAGCTCAATGGGTCCAGTAGTTTTTATGTGATTAAGTAACACACACACACATAGATAGACAGACAGCATTTGATATTTAGAGTTTTCTAAAGGGAGTTGATCTATCAGGTCAAATTCCAGCTCCAAATGCTTTTTCAACAATCTGCTCTGCATAGAAGTTTACATTTCTTTTCTCCCCTAATATACAAATGTCAGCAAATAAACAATCTAAAACCTCAAAAAAAAAATAAAATAAAAATTGCAGTTTCTTCTTTCCAAATGGAAAAATGAACAACATAATTTGCATATACACCCATAAAAAATATTTCAAAATATTTAGCACAACAAAAAATTCAGTATTTTTCAGTTTTATAGTCAAAATATTTCAGCATTCTTGGTACTTCATCGATGTCAAGTCAGCAGTTGATGGATTAAGGAATAAACTTCTAATTGTTGATTGGTGTTCATTATTTATTAACCTAATGACAATTAGTTTCCTTTAATGAGCATCATCAATTATTTGTTCAGAGAGTATATTGACGCACCTGGCACTTCTTTATCTACATCTGGTTTTTTGTTAAATGTTTAGTCTAACTTGATTCTTATTATTATGTTATAGTTCCCTTGCCTCACACAAGTCACTGCTAAACGATTTCAGGTAATGTTTCCCCCTTACTATTTTTGAAACTGCCAACCTTAATAAAGATATTTATTGCTGTCCTAATGTATTATTGCTGTCCTAATGTATTATTGCTTGTTTGTGTATTTGGTTCATGTCTTATTGGAGCAGTTCTTATTGGATAGTAACAGTTAGTGTAGTAAATTCTAAAGTAATTGAAAAATCAAAGTGTTAATATGAGTAAATATTTTTTTCTAAATATTTTAGTTATAACACTTTTATACAAATGTGAAGTGAAAATTAGTTTTGGGAATGCTAGGGGGAGCTTAGAACCAAACGCTATGCTTCAAACCTTTATAATATATAATATTTAGTTTTTTATAAGTGCAAAATTTATTTGTGGGCGCAAACACAATTCAGTTGCTGTAATAATCTGTACGTGCTGGATCATTGAAACGGCATTAGATGAATTTTTATATCATCATTTAATATCCTTTCTAGTAATAACATAACTTTTACATGCTTTTTCCCCAAAATCCAATTTTTGAGATCAGCCTTGTTTCTAATGTCTGATATTTATAATAGTATGATAAAAATTGAATTGCACAAGTTTTAAGACTGTACTTGTACAAACACTTTAATTTTTATAGCCTCAAATTATGTCAAACTTTTATAAACCAGTGCCTAAAAGTACATCTTGCACATATTATTTATTAAATTTGTGTATAAATGAACTATATTTTGATGATTTTTAAATATTTGACTAACCACTAACTATTAAAATTTCTCATTATTCTACTAGTTTTATTATTTTTTACTGTTTGAAATCTGAAAAATGAATTCCATTTGAACTATTGTTTGATAGTGCTTGAACTTGATCATGGCTGAAATAGTGTGAAATAATTTGTTAGAAATTTCAGTTGGTGTTCTAAGTAACTCTTTAAAAAAATAGATATCTTTTATATATTTGAGAGTTAGGATAAGCCAATTGAAAGACAAATTTCTTGAAAAACTTTAATATATACAAATGTACAACGAAAGGTATAATTAGTGCTATTGAAAGTTTATTAGACATGTCATTTGTTTCGCAAATACTGATCAAAATAAAAAAATTGTCTATACAGTTGCTTTACTTTACTTTAAAAGTTACTTACATTAATTCATATAAAACAAAATTTCTTGGGTGATACTATTAATAGATTATTGTATTTATAATTTAAAAAAAAATCAATTTGTAAAAAGAGGGATTTATACAATTGTGAAAATATGAATTTGAAAATCAAACCATTTCAAAATGAATGAGATGTCCAATACAACGAGAAAAAAATTAGCGTCTTTAAGTTTATAAATTATTCGGGCTGTTGTATTTCAAACTGTTGTAAGCCTTATAATGATCACGTTCTGAGCCTGTTGTACACTGGTGCTGGTTGCCTTATCTGATTTGTAACTATTATATCTTCTCTGGATGTAGTATATAAGGAAAATACCAGAAACAAGGGCTGATATTAAAGTAATCCACTTAAGGCAGTATTGAACAACTTCAACAGTAAAAGATGAGTGGTAAATGAGCTTGTAAAGATCTTCTGGCAGTCTGTCCGCTGTCTGTAAGAATATAAAATAGTAAATATTCTCTTACTAATCTATTATTACTTATTTCAAACAAACAGTAAGTGAGGGATCTACAGTGATTTTAAAAGTTTCATCAAAGAATTACACTTACAATGTTTCTGAATGAGAGCCATTAACTTTGCCTATATAATATATTAATTTATAATAATACAATATATATTTTATTTATAATATATTAATTTATATTTATATAAATAAATAAATAATTCTTGTATTTGAGTAACCTTAGTTGTTTTTGATGTATATATACAAGGTTAATTCTAGTAGAGCTTAAAGCTTATTTGGACTAGATAGGGGACTGACAGACTTACCTAGTGCCAATAGTCCAGAACTGCAATCTATTTTCAAGAGAGTCTCTCAGTCTCCTATCTAGTCCAAAAATTCCTATATATATAATTATGAAATATGTTTTCTTGTATAATCATCAAAAAAAAAACTGAGGTTATTAAAATTTAGTTTGATGATGTTGGTACTGTTATCAACGAAAAACTTTGAATACAAAATTAATAATAATTGTATTTGAATAACCTCAGTTGTTTTTGATATATATATATATATATATATATATATATATATATATATATATATATATATATATATATATTTTTAGGTTAGTTTTGGTTGGTAAAGATTATTTAGATTTTTTGGACTAGGAGACTGACAGACTTACCTTGGTAAGAGTCCCAAGGTCTCTTACCAAGGTAAGTCTGTCAGTCTCCTAGTCCAAAAAATCTCTCTCTCTCTCTCTCTCTCTCTCTATATATATATATATATATATATATATATATATCAAACTATTAGTTAAATAAATAGATTAACCGGTTCGTCTCGACAGTGGGTGGTCTGTGGGAACTGCTCTACACTGGATTCTTCGATCCAATATGACTACTTTACGGATTACTCTACAGATTACTTTATTTCTATTACTTATTATTTTATTTCTCTTACTTATTAATGCACTTAATTAATAGATGATATGGGGAGCTGGAACAATTAGAGATCGATTGGATCATATAAGCTCTCTGGTTAAAATAATGGTTCAGATCATGAATTTTACTCTGTCTGTAACTTGGATTTTATTTGGTTTGTATCTGGGATTTTACTCTGTAAATTGGATTTTATTTGGTTTGTATCTGGGATTTTACTCTGTAACTTGGATCTTATTTGGTTTGTATCTGGGATTTTACTCTGTACATATCTGGAATTTAAGTTTACTGAGTTTAGCTAATCATTTTGTTTTTTTGTTGACATAATTCTTTTCACACACACACACACACACACACACGTACACACGCACGCACACGCTCACACACACGCACATGCACACACACACACACACACACACACACACACACACACACACCCATTTGTCGAAATTGAGCCAGCATCCAGAAACTTACATTATAAGGTCATGTTTTAAACTACTTTTTTACTGGTAAGTTAGGGTATGGTATTCAACAATATGTTTCTCATAGAAGGTAAATTGGGGCTTTTAGACTTATAGCTTTGTAAAATTCAACATTGAAATTTTTTTTTTACTAAACACTTTTAAATGTTTTAAAAAACTTGTCTATATCAGCACTTACTTTGTTTGTTGAGGATGACCGTTTCGGGAGATGTGTCCCATTGTCAACTCAGACCGTAACTGATCTGAAGGTTTACGTAGGTTGGGGTGTTAGGGTGGGGGTGGGATATTGTGGTGGTGTGGGTGTATTTTGTGTGTATTAAGAGTTATGATGTCAAAAAGTGAGTGTGAGTTGTAATGTAATTGTGTGTTGAGTATGTGTGTAGGGTGTAGTTTCAAGTTTCTGTATACTTTGTATTGTTCGGTTGTGTAACACTGTTTATTTCTGTGTTGTTTATGAAGAATTTGTAAGTTAGATGTTATATAGGTGTAGAAATAACCAACGCTACACAACCGAACAATACGAAATATACAGACACTTCAAACTACGATCTACACACATACTCAACACACAATTACATTACAACTCACACCCACTTTTTGACATCATAACTTCTAATACACACAAAATACACCCACACCACCACAATATCCCACCCCCACCCTAACACCCCAACCTATGTTAACCTTGAGATCAGTTACAGTCTGAGTTGACAAGCGGACACATCTCCCGAAACGGCCGTCCTCAACAAACAAAGTAAGTGCTGCTATAAGCAAGTTTTTTAAAACATTTAAAAGTGGTTAGTGATTACTAGTAGCTCACGTGAAGATGGAATCAACATTTTTTTTTAATTTTGCAAAGTCCAAAAACAAGTCTGATTTTATTTCTATGAGAAACATAACGTTGAATACCAAACTTCATCTGAAACGATTCCTAAAATTTCATTTGGAACATCATGACTTGCAAGATTAAAATAAAGTTCATATTTGTCTTTGAACTTACAGTCATATTTAGAAAATAACTTGCATATAATATAAAAATAACTGATACTGCTGAGTATATTTCTTGTCTGCACTATTATTATTTTTGTAGTATTTTAATATAGTTCATTATAAGCTTTAGATTATAAAAAGTAATACACCTGTCCAGAAAGTTGGGGGGGGGGGGCAATGCTCCCTCTCCTCCTCTCATGCCAGAGATATGTTGGGCTTCTAAGTACAGTAATTTTTTGTTATATGTTACCCTAGAATCTTTGTAAAACTTTACATTTTCCCACCTGTCACTATTTGGAACAAAAAATAATTCTTGCGTTATATTATCTTTCATTTTTTTTAGAAAAAATAAGAAAGGAATTCGCTTTCTTTTGACTCATTTTTACTGGAATTTCTTGTTGCTTCAATTCACTTAAAAACTGTAGGTGTTGTGTACTTTAAAATCATGTATTAACAAATAACAGTTTACAAGCATCAACAATGAAGCTACATTTTATTTTGAACAATAGCATAACTTAAAGGCAGCTTCACAGATATTAAAATTATCAATCTGTCTAATGCATGTTCAAAACGACGAACATGTTGTAAGACAGCTATAAATTTCAATAATGTTTTAAACATTGCATTTTAAAATTATAGACTCCCATAAAATATGTTTAATTATTCAACTATAATGCTGGATTGTTAAAAATATTTGACTGAAAAATTCTTTTAAATTTGAAAAAACATAACAAATCCAAAGAATAAATTTTAAAATAACAGCTATTTTAATTTACAATAATATCAAGAACTCTTTATCTGTCCTTGATATGTTTGGAAATACATATACAGTAGAGTCTCGAAAATCCTAGTCCCGATTTGTCGAGCTTCTGTTATATTCGAGCCTACTTCTATTTTAGACTATTTTATCTATTTGAAAGGAAATTCAAATTATTCACTGTTACACAATGCACCGTCACAATTCGATGAATACCAACTGTGCTCTGATGATATCTGTGCTTTATTTCTACCCGAAAATGTTACAGCTGAAGTAACAGGGTATTTTAGAATGTACAAAAAAAAAAAAAATACAGAAGTTACTTTTTACAATCTGTCTTGGAAGCGACTAAAAGGGAAGAGAGAATTGTAGGTTTTCTTTTAAAAAAATACAGTTAAAGAAGTTGTATACTGGATAATCGAATTATAGAATGAAATAAAAGAAGAAACATTAAGTAAGTCATGGCGTAAAATCCTGAGTGATAATGAAACTGTGGACTGTATAATTGATCCACAAGAAAAAACAGATTTGACATTTCTTATCAAGAATCTTCCAGGTTGTGAAAATGTTAATGATACGGACGAATGTCAATGGATGAGGATGAACTTAGTAAGGAAGAATAACACATGTTACGACTATTGAAATGGTACAAGAAACTACCGAAGGCAGTGTTGACAAAAATACAGATGAGGGTTTGACCAAGAGAGTACAAGAAGAGAAAATTAATCACTAAACACTTTTAAATGTTTTAAACTTGCCTATAGTAGCACTTACTTTGCTTGTTGAGGACAGCTGTTTCGGGAGATGTGTCCCTTTGTCAACTCAGACCGTAACTGATCTCAAGGTTTACGTAGGTTAGGGTGGGGGTGGGATATTTTGGTGGTGTGGGTGTATTTTGTGTGTATTAGGAGTTATGATGTCAAAAAGTGCGTGTGAGTTGTAATGTAATTGTGTATTGAGTATGTGTGTAGGGTGTAGTTTGAAGTGCCTATATATTTCGTATTGTTCGGTTGTGTAGCGTTGGGTAATTCTGTGTTGTTTATGAAGAATTTGTAGGTTAGATGTTATGTCTATGTAGTCATGTTTTGTAGAGTTGAGATGATCGGCGAAGTTTGATTGGTAGTTATTGTTTTTTAGTGCTTTTATATGTTCTTGGTGACGTGTGTAGAAAGACCTCCCTGTCTGGCCTATGTAAAAACTGGGGCATGAACTGCAAGTTAGTTTGTAAACTCCAGTGGTGTTGTAAATGTCGTTGATTTTGTTGTTGGGTTTAAATGAGTGTTATGTGTGGAGTAAGCTATTTTGTAGTTGTATTTTCGTAATGTGTTGGTTAGATTGTGGGTTTTGGATGATCTGTGTGGTATTGTTAGGTATTTTATGGGATTGTCATCATGTGTGTTTGTATTTGGGTTATTATGTTTATTTTTTAGGCGGTTGTATAATTTGTCAATCATTGTTGGGTTGTATCCGTTCGTTTGTGCTATATACTTTATGGTGTTTAACTGCTGGTAGTGTTTATCTTTGTCTAGTGGTGTTTTAAGTAGGCGATATATCATGGTGTTGTAAGCAGCTAGTTTATGTTGGTGTGGGTGGTTTGAGGATCTGTGTATGGTCGTGTTAGTACTGGTGGGTTTTCGGTATATGTTGAATTTATGTGTCAGGTACGGTCTGAGTTGACAGAGGGACACATACGGCCGTCCTCAACAAGCAAAGTAAGTGCTACTATAGGCAAGTTTAAAACATTTAAAAGTGTTTAGTGATTACTAGTAGCTCACGTGAAGATGGAATCAACAAATGAGAAAATTAATGACAGTCAAGGAACGAGCACCATGGAAACTGCACTACTCTACATTGAATAACAGACACCACTCCAACATGTGCTTCTGCTAAGATGTCTATGCAACAAAGAACCAAAACGTTCTAATAAGCAGACGAAAAGGAAACTTCATAAACTTTTCCAAAAAATGTAGCAACCATGATGAACAATGTATTCCTAAGCAACATTAATTTATGTAAGTACTGTAATCAATACAATTCTATAAACGTATTTTGTGCATTCTTAATTATAGTATTAGGCTTTATGAGATCCCCTATTTTTTCTAATATACAAGAATGTATTTCTGTGTAATCCAAGTTTTTTTTAATCCGAGGGGGTCTCGGTCCCATCTACCTCTAATTATCAAGACTCGATTGAATATTATTTGTGGAAAATTTCAAATTGATTGCTGAAAAATTATTGTAGATATTACTACTTAAAGTAAATATTGTATTAAAAATTATTTATATTTGTTGATTCCATCTTCATGTGAGCTACTAGTTTTCACTAAACACTTGCAAATATTTATAAACTTCGCTATAGTAGCACTTACTTATATTGTTACGGTCTGAGTTAACAATGGGACACATCTCCCGAAACGGCTGTCCTCAAAAGTAAGTGCTACTAAAGAAAAGTTTATAAATATTTACAAGTGTTTAGTAAAAATTATGTCTATAAAAAAACTGATTTTTAATGCTTCTTTATGTTTTAATGTGTAAAACTTCACATCTGTAAGTGTGTTTTTATAATATATTGTAATCCCTTGGTTGAAACAATTATAGGAATGGGTACTGGAAAAATATTTAAACATGCTTCATTCAAGTAAAAATATAACAGCGAATTTTGATTCATTTGAACAAATATTTACTTTTTCTGAAATTCCTATTTAATTTATAACATAGGGTAACTTTCAGAAAATAGACAGTTTAAAAATGAGCAATACAAAGTTAATTTATGAAATAATATTATTTACACCAAACACTATTGACACACCTCCTCAATAATCACAATTTCTAGCGCTACTATAGGCAAGTGTAATATTAAGTGTAAAAATACTAATAGCTGGTCACATGTAAGCTGGCGCTCCCTCGAAAGGCTAGCACAGGCAGGGGAAGGGTAGGGAAAGCAAATATATTACAATAATGTAGATTTGACCACGCCGAAAGGACGTTATAAATATTATTTGTCATATTAACCAAATCATTTACATAAAGTTTTGAACAAATTTATTTATATGTTTTCTAAAGAACTGCAATGCCTCAAATTTCTTAATGATGCAACACACACTACAAAACTCAATGTTTTTGAATAGGGCTAGGTTTTAGGTTTCTATTGACCGATCGAGCACCAGTGTACAAGTGATCAGGTATATCTAAGTAAAGATGGAGTGAAATAAACAATAATATTATTTTATTGTTGTATGAAATGAAGTAAAAATATATCATTTGCTAAAACAAAGTAGTTTGTGCAAAATTGTGTCATGTATATGGTAACTATCCATTTCTATATGGGTTTCAAGTTCAGAAATTAATCCACAACTTGAGTAAAAATATCATGTTCTGTTGAATTCACCTCTTCTGTAACAGGTCTTCCAAGTCTATTACAGGACAGTGCTTGTAAGTATTACCATTTTCTTTTAAATATTTCTACTAGAAATAGTTAGAAAACTAGTGACCTTAGCAGTCAAGGTATGCCTCCAAAAGGAGAAATTAGGTCCAGGAAACATATTTCTTACATGTGTCGTTGTTCAGGCAGTATTTGCTGTGGCACCATCCTGTTGAAAATAAACATTAACCTTGTTTTTCTTCGCCTTGTTTAACCTCCTAGATATTTATTCAACATGTGAACATTACGTTGTGATGTTATTTTCCTACCAAAAATACAGTCCGATTAGCCTAAAACTGCAAAACACACTGTAACCTTTGAAGAGTGGAGAAAGCTTCGTTTTCCTTTGGCCAAGTAATGAAAGTTTTACTTGTTTACATTTAACTAAAAATGAGTTTCATCAATCATTAACAATACTACATTTGAGTTACCACTAAACAAGACTTGCATACACACTGCTAATGCTACTCGTTTTCATAGTCCATCACTTCATTTTGCTGAAGCACTTGCATTTTATATGAATAATACTTCAGCTTTAATGGAACCCGCATGGGGTACGGACAAACTGCACCTACTAAGAGATCTTTGGCGTCTCTCGCGCTATGCCAGTCTAACCTAACACCACTGACAAGATACACACACACACACACAGAAACTAACACACTAATTTTATTTATTAACACATACATCTTCATGTAGGGATTTGTAACTGGTCAAAACTGTTGCACATTGGAAATGTTGATAGGATCAGATCTTGAACTCTGTTGTAAACAATAGCTCAATTGCTGGTTCTTTACCTGTAATCAGTCTCCATGGAATATGGAGTCTGTGTAAAGTACTAAGAGTACTCAACTGATAACCACCTAGTTGAGTTAAAGTAGAAAACTATTTGCCTCAGATTTCTGGGGGTTGTAAATGATTGCAAGTGATCCGTAGGTGTACCCGTTCTTATAGTCCTGCTTCTAACACTTGACATTATAGCCGGGTAAAAAATAATGATGGATAAAACTTCAATCTCAAAGCAGGTTTTAGGAAAGGATTCTCCATTAAATAAATAAAATTATTTTGAATGTAGCCAAATAACCTATCGCAAAAACATTTTTTATTCACAACTTCCATTTGTTCCATGGTGGAGTGATGACTGACTACATAGAAACGCTCTATTTGAAACATAAGAGCTTCAAGGAGATTCAAAAGACAACCAACAATCGAAAAGCTTGAGAAATATAAAATGCTTCATGCTAGAGCAAGAAGAATCTTTAGGCAGAGTATAACGGATTCTGGGACATTGGACACAGTATATTAGCCCAATTTCAAGAACATCTCCATTGTCAACTCTTTGGGGCAATTAAGATCAAAATTGCACTTGTATGAAATATATAATATTTAGTGATTTATAGGAAGAATATTTTCAAAGAGATATACAACTCAACTGATGTGAGGAATTAATTCGTGCATCATAGATTGCTTAGATCCCAAATAATTTAATTGACAATGTGTTAAACATCTATTATTTTCAGCAATTTTTTTTCTTCTTTGGGTATATAATTGTTTATTCCTGGAGCAGTGTTTTCCTGATCCATGACTAGAAGCCAAAAAAATTTCTCTTTTAAAAAAAATAAAGGTAAAAATACCAATTGTTATAGGCTAATCTCTCTAATAAGAGCTGTATAGAGAGAATGATCAACTGCTGTTTTGTCTGTATTGTCAACTAATAATTTGGCTTCAGGAAAGGATGTCCATCAGTTAACAAAGTTGTTTTTTTCAACTAGAAAAGTAATTGGGATTCAGTTTGTTGGTAATAAACACTAAACAGTTTTTATGTCACACAGAACAAGTTAATTTTTTGAGTTTTGGAGCATAACTTAATTAACAGTTGGATCAAACGTAAAACTGATCATTACTCATGTTCTAAATAATTACAAAAATAATAGTTTAATAAATTTATGAGTATAAAACTAACTAGAAAATTTTAATTTTAGGGCGTAATTATATTCAGAAAAAATAGAGTTACCAACAAAGAGTAGCTTATAAAAATCTCAGTTTGTACACTATTTGCAGCTTGAGGCAATAATTTTTAGAAATGTACTTCACTATGTCAAATCAGAGGTTAAAGTAAACAAAATGAAATCCACAAGGAATTTCTACAATGGTATTAGTAGGAATACCAGGGGAAAAATTGACTCTTAATGGAATAGCTTGATTAAACTCCCACAGTCTAGGCTCAATCATCACTGTTAGTCAACCATTTAGGCTACTTTCATATCCCTCTCTGTAGCCAGAAGTCTATGTCAGGGATGCAACTTGCGGAAGAGGTTGCTCTTGCCATAAACTTTTTCCAATACTTAGTCTAGTGATGTTCTATATTCCTACCTTAATCTTTTACATTATATTCTTAGTTTTGTTTTCATTCTTCATAGGCCAAATGATACACTTAATTGTCCAGTTCTCCTTAATAGACAAAATATTTAGATGTGTAAGCTTTAAACCCACTATCAATGAAGAATACATGTATTTGAGGTGATACTTACAACTTCGAGCCAAAAAACTGGCAGAATCATATGCCATGTTTAAGAGTGCCATGTCATGAGTGTTTTAAAAAACTTGTCTATATCAGCACTTACTTTGTTTGTTGAGGATGGCCGTTTCGGGAGATGTGTCCCATTGTCAACTCAGACCGTAACTGATCTGAAGGTTTACGTAGGTTGGGGTGTTAGGGTGGGGGTGGGATATTGTGGTGGTGTGGGTGTATTTTGTGTGTATTAGGAGTTATGATGTCAAAAAGTGAGTGTGAGTTGTAATGTAATTGTGTGTTGAGTATGTGTGTAGGGTGTAGTTTCAAGTTTCTGTATACTTTGTATTGTTCGGTCGTGTAACACTGTTTATTTCTGTGTTGTTTATGAAGAATTTGTAAGTTAGATGTTATATAGGTGTAGAAGTAACCAACGCTACACAACCGAACAATACGAAATATACAGACACTTCAAACTACACCCTACACACATACTCAACACACAATGACATTACAACTCATTCGCACTTTTTGACATCATAACTCCTAATACACACAAAATACACCCACACCACCACAATATCCCACCCCCACCCTAACACCCCAACCTATGTTAACCTTGAGATAAGTTACAGTCTGAGTTGACAAGCGGACACATCTCCCGAAACGGCCGTCCTCAACAAACAAAGTAAGTGCTGCAATAAGCAAGTTTTTTAAAACATTTAAAAGTGGTTAGTGATTACTAGTAGCTCACGTGAAGATGGAATCAACATTTTTTTTTAATTTTGCAAAGTCCAAAAACAAGTCTGATTTTATTTCTATGAGAAACATAACGTTGAATACCAAACTTCATCTGAAACGATTCCTAAAATTTCATTTGGAACATCATGACTTGCAAGATTAAAATAAAGTTCATATTTGTCTTTGAACTTACAGTCATATTTAGAAAATAACTTGCATATAATATAAAAATAACTGATACTGCTGAGTATATTTCTTGTCTGCACTATTATTATTTTTGTAGTACTTTAATATAGTTCATTATAAGCTTTAGATTATAAAAAGTAATACATCTGTCCAGAAAGTTGGGGGGGGGGCAATGCTCCCTCTCCTCCTCTCATGCCAGAGATATGTTGGGCTTCTAAGTACAGTAATTTTTTGTTATATGTTACCCTAGAATCTTTGTAAAACTTTACATTTTCCCACCTGTCACTATTTGGAACAAAAAATAATTCTTGCGTTATATTATCATTCATTTTTTTTTAGAAAAAATAAGAAAGGAATTCGCTTTCTTTTGACTCATTTTTACTGGAATTTCTTGTTGCTTCAATTCACTTAAAAACTGTAGGTGTTGTGTACTTTAAAATCATGTATTAACAAATAACAGTTTACAAGCATCAACAATGAAGCTAGATTTTATTTTGAACAATAGCATAACTTAAAGGCAGCTTCACAGATATTAAAATTATCAATCTGTCTAATGCATGTTCAAAACGACGAACATGTTGTAAGACAGCTATAAATTTCAATAATGATTTAAACATTGCATTTTAAAATTATAGACTCCCATAAAATATGTTTAATTATTCAACTATAATGCTGGATTGTTAAAAATATTTGACTGAAAAATTCTTTTAAATTTGAAAAAACATAACAAATCCAAAGAATAAATTTTAAAATAACAGCTATTTTAATTTACAATAATATCAAGAACTCTTTATCTGTCCTTGATATGTTTGGAAATACATATACAGTAGAGTCTCGAAAATCCTAGTCCCGATTTGTCGAGCTTCTGTTATATTCGAGCTTACTTCTATTTTAGACTATTTTATCTATTTGAAAGGAAATTCAAATTATTCACTGTTACACAATGCACCGTCACAATTCGATGAATACCAACTGTGCTCTGATGATATCTGTGCTTTATTTCTACCTGAAAATGTTACAGCTGATGTAACAGGGTATTTTGGAATGTACAAAAAAAAAAAAAATACAGAAGTTACTTTTTACAATCTGTATTGGAAGCGACTAAAAGGGAAGAGAGCATTGTAGGCTTTGTTTTAAAAAAATACAGTTAAAGAAGTTGTATACTGGATAATCGAATTATAGAATGAAATAAAAGAAGAAACATTAAGTAAGTCATGGCGTAAAATCCTGAGTGATAATGAAACTGTGGACTGTATAATTGATCCACAAGAAGAAACAGATTTGACATTTCTTATCAAGAATCTTCCAGGTTGTGAAAATGTTATTGATACGTACGAATGTCAATGGATGAGGATGAACTTAGTAAGGAAGAATAAAACATGTTACGACTATTGAAATGGTACAAGAAACTACCGAAGGCAGTGTTGACAAAAATACAGATGAGGGTTTGACCAAGAGAGTACAAGAAGAGAAAATTAATCACTAAACACTTTTAAATGTTTTAAACTTGCCTATAGTAGCACTTACTTTGCTTGTTGAGGACGGCCGTTTAGGGAGATGTGTCCCTTTGTCAACTCAGACTGTAACTGATCTCAAGGTTTACGTAGGTTAGGGTGGGGGTGGGATATTTTGGTGGTGTGGGTGTATTTTGTGTGTATTAGGAGTTATGATGTCAAAAAGTGCGTGTGAGTTGTAATGTAATTGTGTATTGAGTATGTGTGTAGGGTGTAGTTTGAAGTGCCTATATATTTCGTATTGTTCGGTTGTGTAGCGTTGGGTAATTCTGTGTTGTTTATGAAGAATTTGTAGGTTAGATGTTATGTCTATGTAGTCATGTTTTGTGGAGTTGAGATGATCGGCGAAGTTTGATTGGTAGTTATTGTTTTTTAGTGCTTTTATATGTTCTTGGTGACGTGTGTAGAAAGACCTCCCTGTCTGGCCTATGTAAAAACTGGAGCATGAACTGCAAGTTAGTTTGTAAACTCCAGTGGTGTTGTAAATGTTGTTGATTTTGTTGTTGGGTTTAAATTGTTTGTTGAGAGTGTTATGTGTGGAGTAAGCTATTTTGTAGTTGTATTTTCGTAATGTGTTGGTTAGATTGTGGGTTTTGGATGATCTGTATGGTATTGATAGGTATTTTATGGGATTGTCATCATGTGTGTTTGTATTTGGGTTATTATGTTTATTTTTTAGGCGGTTGTATAATTAATTTGTCAATCATTGTTGGGTTGTATCCGTTCGTTTGTGCTATATATTTTATGGTGTTTAACTGCTGGTAGTGTTTATCTTTGTCTAGTGGTGTTTTAAGTAGGCGATATATCATGGTGTTGTAAGCAGCTAGTTTATGTTGGTGTGGGTGGTTTGAGGATCTGTGTATGGTCGTGTTAGTACTGGTGGGTTTTCGGTATATGTTGAATTTATGTGTCAGGTACGGTCTGAGTTGACAAAGGGACACATACGGCCGTCCTCAACAAGCAAAGTAAGTGCTACTATAGGCAAGTTTAAAACATTTAAAAGTGTTTAGTGATTACTAGTAGCTCACGTGAAGATGGAATCAACAAATGAGAAAATTAATGTCAGTCAAGGAACGAGCACCATGGAAACTGCACTACGCTACATTGAATAACAGAGACCATTCCAACATGTGCTTCTGCTAAGATGTCTATGCAACAAAGAACCAAAACGTTCTAATAAGCAGACGCAAAGGAAACTTCATAAACTTTTCCAAAAAATGTAGCAACCATGATGAACAAAGTATTCCAAAGCAACATTAATTTATGTAAGTACTGTAATCAATACAATTCTATAAACGTATTTTGTGCATTCTTAATTATAGTATTAGGCTTTATGAGATCCCCTATTTTTTCTAATATACAAGAATGTATTTCTGTGTAATCCAAGTTTTTTTTTAATCCGAGGGGGTCTCGGTCCCATCTAACTCTAATTATCAAGACTCTATTGAATATTATTTGTGGAAAATTTCAAATTGATTGCTGAAAAATTATTGTAGATATTACTACTTAAAGTAAATATTGTATTAAAAATTATTTATATTTGTTGATTCCATCTTCATGTGAGCTACTAGTTTTCACTAAACACTTGCAAATATTTATAAACTTCGCTATAGTAGCACTTACTTATATTGTTACGGTCTGAGTTAACAATGGGACACATCTCCCGAAACGGCTGTCCTCAAAAGTAAGTGCTACTAAAGAAAAGTTTATAAATATTTACAAGTGTTTAGTAAAAATTATGTCTATAAAAAAACTGATTTTTAATGCTTCTTTATGTTTTAATGTGTAAAACTTCACATCTGTAAGTGTGTTTTTATAATATATTGTAATCCCTTGGTTGAAACAATTATAGGAATGGGTACTGGAAAAATATTTAAACATGCTTCATTCAAGTAAAAATATAACAGCGAATTTTGATTCATTTGAACAAATATTTACTTTTTCTGAAATTCCTATTTAATTTATAACATAGGGTAACTTTCAGAAAATAGACAGTTTAAAAATGATCAATACAAAGTTAATTTATGAAATAATATTATTTACACCAAACACTATTGACACACCTCCTCAACAATCACAATTTCTAGCGCTACTATAGGCAAGTGTAATATTAAGTGTAAAAATACTAATAGCTGGTCACATGTAAGCTGGCGCTCCCTCGAAAAGCTAGCACAGGCGGGGGAAGGGTAGGGAAAGCAAATATATTACAATAATGTAGATTTGATCACGCCGAAAGGACGTTATAAATATTATTTGTCATATTAACCAAATCATTTACATAAAGTTTTGAACAAATTTATTTATATCAGTTTTCTAAAAGACTGCAATGCCTCAAATTTCTTGATGATGCAACACACACTACAAAACTCAATGTTTTTGAATAGGGCTAGGTTTTAGGTTTCTATTGACCGATCGAGCACCAGTGTACAAGTGATCAGGTATATCTAAGTAAAGATGGAGTGAAATAAACAATAATATTATTTTATTGTTGTATGAAATGAGGTAAAAATATATCATTTGCTAAAACAAAGTAGTTTGTGCAAAATTGTGTCATGTATATGGTAACTATCCATTTCTATACGGGTTTCAAGTTCAGAAATTAATCCACAACTTGAGTAAAAATATCATGTTCTGTTGAATTCACCTCTTCTGTAACAGGTCTTCCAAGTCTATTACAGGACAGTGCTTGTAAGTATTACCATTTTCTTTAAAATATTTCTACTAGAAACAGTTAGAAAACTAGTGACCTTAGCAGTCAAGGTATGCCTCCAAAAGGAGAAATTAGGTACCCAGGAAACATATTTCTTACATGTGTCGTTGTTCAGGCAGTATTTGCTGTGCACCATCCTGTTGAAAATAAACATTAACCTTGTTTTTCTTCGCCTTGTTTAACCTCCTAGATATTTATTCAACATGTGAACATTACGTTGTGATGTTATTTTCCTACCAAAAATACAGTCCGATTAGCCTAAAACTGCAAAACACACTGTAACCTTTGAAGAGTGGAGAAAGCTTCGTTTTCCTTTGGCCAAATAATGAAAGTTTTACTTGTTTACATTTAACTAAAAATGAGTTTCATCAATCATTAACAATACTACATTTGAGTTACCACTAAACAAGACTTGCATACACACTGCTAATGCTACTCGTTTTCATAGTCCATCACTTCATTTTGCTGAAGCACTTGCATTTTATATGAATAATTCTTCAGCTTTAATGGAACCCGCATGGGGTACGGACAAACTGCACCTACTAAGAGATCTTTGGCGTCTCTCGCGCTATGCCAGTCTAACCTAACACCACTGACAAGATACACACACACACAGAAACTAACACACTAATTTTATTTATTAACACATACATCTTCATGTAGGGATTTGTAACTGGTCAAAACTGTTGCACATTGGAAATGTTGATAGGATCAGATCTTGAACTCTGTTGTAAACAATAGCTCAATTGCTGGTTCTTTACCTGTAATCAGTCTCCATGGAATATGGAGCCTGTGTAAAGTACTAAGAGTACTCAACTGATAACCACCTAGTTGAGTTAAAGTAGAAAACTATTTGCCTCAGATTTCTGGGGGTTGTAAATGATTGCAAGTGATCCGTAGGTGTACCCGTTCTTATAGTCCTGCTTCTAACACTTGACATTATAGCCGGGTAAAAAATAATGATGGATAAAACTTCAATCTCAAAGCAGGTTTTAGGAAAGGATTCTCCATTAAATAAATAAAATTATTTTGAATGTAGCCAAATAACCTATCGCAAAAACATTTTTTATTCACAACTTCCATTTGTTCCATGGTGGAGTGATGACTGACTACATAGAAACGCTCTATTTGAAACATAAGAGCTTCAAGGAGATTCAAAAGACAACCAACAATCGAAAAGCTTGAGAAATATAAAATGCTTCATGCTAGAGCAAGAAGAATCTTTAGGCAGAGTATAACGGATTCTGGGACATTGGACACAGTATATTAGCCCAATTTCAAGAACATCTCCATTGTCAACTCTTTGGGGCAATTAAGATCAAAATTGCACTTGTATGAAATATATAATATTTAGTGATTTATAGGAAGAATATTTTCAAAGAGATATACAACTCAACTGATGTGAGGAATTAATTCGTGCATCATAGATTGCTTAGATCCCAAATAATTTAATTGACAATGTGTTAAACATCTATTATTTTCAGCAATTTTTTTTCTTCTTTGGGTATATAATTGTTTATTCCTGGAGCAGTGTTTTCCTGATCCATGACTAGAAGCCAAAAAAATTTCTCTTTTAAAAAAAATAAAGGTAAAAATACCAATTGTTATAGGCTAATCTCTCTAATAAGAGCTGTATAGAGAGAATGATCAACTGCTGTTTTGTCTGTATTGTCAACTAATAATTTGGCTTCAGGAAAGGATGTCCATCAGTTAACAAAGTTGTTTTTTTCAACTAGAAAAGTAATTGGGATTCAGTTTGTTGGTAATAAACACTAAACAGTTTTTATGTCACACAGAACAAGTTAATTTTTTGAGTTTTGGAGCATAACTTAATTAACAGTTGGATCAAACGTAAAACTGATCATTACTCATGTTCTAAATAATTACAAAAATAATAGTTTAATAAATTTATGAGTATAAAACTAACTAGAAAATTTTAATTTTAGGGCGTAATTATATTCAGAAAAAATAGAGTTACCAACAAAGAGTAGCTTATAAAAATCTCAGTTTGTACACTATTTGCGGCTTGAGGCAATAATTTTTAGAAATGTACTTCACTATGTCAAATCAGAGGTTAAAGTAAACAAAATGAAATCCACAAGGAATTTCTACAATGGTATTAGTAGGAATACCAGGGGAAAAATTGACTCTTAATGGAATAGCTTGATTAAACTCCCACAGTCTAGGCTCAATCATCACTGTTAGTCAACCATTTAGGCTACTTTCATATCCCTCTCTGTAGCCAGAAGTCTATGTCAGGGATGCAACTTGCGGAAGAGGTTGCTCTTGCCATAAACTTTTTCCAATACTTAGTCTAGTGATGTTCTATATTCCTACCTTAATCTTTTACATTATATTCTTAGTTTTGTTTTCATTCTTCATAGGCCAAATGATACACTTAATTGTCCAGTTCTCCTTAATAGACAAAATATTTAGATGTGTAAGCTTTAAACCCACTATCAATGAAGAATACATGTATTTGAGGTGATACTTACAACTTCGAGCCAAAAAACTGGCAGAATCATATTATTTGGAAATTCTTCCAAAATGAAATCATTCTCTGCTTTTTGTATTTGGATATTAATCTGCAATCTTGACACTGTCCCTAAAGTGAAGCCTAGTATCTGAAACAGGAAAACACTTTATTTAAATTTTTTACAAAATATTTTCTATTGTGATAATTTCGTTTTATATAACATTACAGTTCCAAGATAATTAGACACTTGACCATGACAAACAGTTAAAATTAAAAATCTGTTCTAATAAAAATAGATTGATTATATTTCACCTTTTGATCATAGATAAAGAATGCAACCAGCTGGTAATAAACAAATAATATAAAAAAAATTATAAAGTCAATTAATACTTAAATCAGCAAAGAAAAATTTTATATTGGTCTTTTTATTTTAAATTACAAATAATATATATATTTTTATAGGTTAGTTTTGGTTGGTAAAGATTATTTAGATTTTTTGGACTAGGAGACTGACAGACTTACCTTGGTAAGAGTCCACACTGTAGTCTTGAAATAGAAACACATAAAAGCACTTAAACAATGATATATTTCAACCACACAGTGGTCTTTATCAATCGAAGAGAAAACACAAAAAGAAATATGAGAGAATGAAATAAAATAAATAACTTATAAATAAATAATTTATTTTATTTCATTCTCTCATATTTCTTTTTGTGTTTTCTCTTCGATTGATAAAGACCACTGTGTGGTTGAAATATATCATTGTTTAAGTGCTTTTATGTGTTTCTATTTCAAGACTACAGTGTGGACTCTTACCAAGGTAAGTCTGTCAGTCTCCTAGTCCAAAAAATCTAAATAATATATATATATACACATGTTAGAATAACAATACTAAGTGGCAAATAGAAAACTAATTTCCTTAGAATTTTCCATTTCCCTTTCTATTTATGGTGTTGGGCTATTATTTTTGTTTGGTACTATTTATAGACTTAATTTTTTTTCTGCTTGTATTATGTTGTAGTTCTTTTCGCTATCCTTTCATATTGTCTGTGAAGCAAGGTTTGATACCGTTAATCTAGTTTCTTTATTTTATTCTTTTCATTCATTTAAACTCCCAGAGCATTATTTATGAAATTTCTTAATGTAGTCATCTTGAATTCACTGATTAAACTAATTTTAAAATTAGATTATTTATGACATTGTGTGGTAACCATGGCAACAATTTAAGGTTGTGGAATGTAAGTTTTGACGACAATCAGATGGGAACAAACGAAAAATGCATATACAACTTTGAGATGTACATTACTACCCATGGAAAAGTTGGTGCAGTGCCAAAGCGTGGTAGACTCTGAACATGAAGATACTCAGTTCAAATCCAACCTAGACCACCAAATTTTTATAATTTGATTATTGAAAAAGTATTTGAAAAAACTGTAATAAAATCAATTGCCATCTATTACAGGTTAAAAAAAAAATGTATTTGAACTTGATTGGATGAATAAAAACATATTTTATTAACAACTGAAAATTTGTACAAGATATATATCAGGAGAGTGATAAAAAGAACTGAAAAAAAATCAACATAACAGTAATAAAACCTCTAATTATGTTGCAAGTGACAATTCGAAAATGTAACATTGATTGATTGTCAAAAGTGTTTTTATTGTAATTAATTAATCATAAGTAAGTAGTAAAATGGTCTTCAATATTTACTTTTAAATGAGAATGCCCATTTCAGAATAATATCCTTTTATCAATTCAGATCTGCATAAGAAAAAAATAAATATTCTGAAACACATGCCCTAATTTGTTATTAAAAGTGCTACTGTAAGGAAGGCTTATATTTTGTAATATATATTAATGTATATAATTATATTAATAGTAGTTGAGGTTAAGAATGTAAAAATGTTATTTATAAATATTGTAAGTATAAAATATTAGGAATAATATAAGTACAAATAATATTAGGGTGGGTATGTGGTCGTATTTTGGTGAGTATTAGGAGTTATCATGTTGAAAATGGTATGTGAGTTATAATGTAATTGGGTGTTGAGTATGTGATTGGTTATTATTTTGTTTGTGAAGAATTTGTAGGTTAGATGTTATGTTTGTGTAGCTATAAGATGTTCGTCAAAGTTTGAGTGGGTGTTTTTGTTTGTTAGTGTTTTTATGTGTTGTTGGTAGCGTGTGTAAAATGGAATCTCATGTGAAGCTGGAATCAACTAATAATTAAATAACAGTTTTAAGAACTGAGTAGTGTCTATAAACATATTTTCTACAGCAAGTTATGGATATTTGAAATTTATATCTCACTCTGCTTTTTATAAATCATCATATCAAGCTTACTTACTGGTTGGATATCGATATAGAAATCATGTTTCTGAGGGTCTGGGCGGAGGCCATCTATGTGTTTTGTTAGGTTTGGATCAGCATTCATGAAGTGTGGGAATGACATCATTATAGGAGCTTCTGAAACATTATTTTAATAAAGACTGAAATGCAATAAAGGTTTATAAAGAAAAGTAGAAGTTTCAATATATTAAAAATTTAGCGAGAAATTTTAATTTTTTTAATTCTTAGAACTACTTGTCTTATTTTGCACATTCTCATTTTTGATTAAGTAAAAAGGAAAATTTAATTAACTGTATTTTTACAAAATGAGTCTTTCTTCTCAACTTAATCTCACTAATATTATTATAAGTTTTTCAACAATGAACTAATGTCTTTAGATGTTGCTGAAAAAGGTCTTTGATTGTTGTTTGAGACACTTTTTCATGAAGGTTTTAACCTACTACTTGTTAATTTTTTTCTCAAATGTCTCCTTAACTGGAAGAAACAAATGAAAATAAAAAAACAGTCAAATCTGAACTATATGGAGAAATAGTACTTCCCTACCATATTATTTCTGGCTTCTTTGGTCAATTAGGGAGTGTAAGGATGAGCATAGTGAAATCACACTTTTTATTGTAGATCCACAACACTTTTCTCTTTTGCTGACTTTACTTTGTTCAGTTTGTCTGAATATACACTATTTATTGTAGCTGATCTAACAAATAATGTTTGAAAATAACAACTCGGCTAATCCAAAAGATGGTCAACAAGATCTATGGTTGATGCTCGGTTTTGAATTTATTTTAAAGAATGTGCTGGTGTGCTTCTATTTCATTCGTTATGTTTTTGACAACAGTTGAAAATGTTGAAACAAAGTTCAATCACAAGTTATAATCTTGTTTAAAAATTATCACTTTTTCATTTATAGCATTCTTTGAAGTTTGCGAATAATTTGAGTTTTGTTTTTTTTTATTATTGTAATAACTCTTTTTGAATCCACTTTTCACTTGTTTTTCTATATTTGAGCTTGTTTTTGTTAATGTTATGAATAATGCCAAGACTGTTTCTGTCATTGTTTAACTATAATTTGTAAGCATTCATTAATAACATAGATAATGGAGTTGACATTTCTACTGGCCCACTAGGAAGCTTTTCTTAAGTCATTCGGATTTGTCTATTTTTGACTTGTTTTATCCACTTACAAAAAAATTTCTTTGGCTTATACAAATTTCAACATACTGTAAAATGATTTAAAAAAACATGTTACCAAGTTTCAGAGAATAAAATCTTCAAAAAGCAAAAACGGAATCATTAAACATTGTTAAAATAATGTGAAAACTTCAAGTGGAAATGATATTATGAAATGCTGTTTTGAAGTTATAAGCAAATCAATTGTTACTCGCTAAATATTTCAACTCATGAAAATCATATCAATTAAAAAGCATAAAAGTAGCAAAATCCTCCTGCAAGCAGTTTCATTTCTATGTCAATTTGTCACTTTAATTGTAAAATGTTCTTCATATTACTTAGAAATAACCAAATTGAAATAACTTGCAGTTTTTGTATCGTACATCTTCAGGTTTTTATAGAAATTACATTTGTTTGTATTATCTTGGCAAAAAACTAATATTTACTGATTTATTCAGCAGACTCGTTTCGTGCTAGGTCAGTGCATTTTTAAATGCTGTGAATTACTGACAAGACTGTTGTTTAGGTATGTTGTGTTGGTGTGAGTCTGTGGTATATTTTTGTTCTGTGGTGTGTTATTGTTCATAGAGTAATTGTTAATTATGTGCTCAAATATAGTGTTTGATTGGGAGTGTGTTTTGTCTTTTAGAATGTGTTGTAGATAATATTTATGGTGTTTATATATCTCATAGTTTTCTACTGTGTTCGTTTTCTAAAGTAGAAAACCATGAGATATATAAACACTATAAATACTATCCACAACACATTCTCAATCACAAAACACTCCCATTCAAACACTGTATTTGAGCACATAACTAACAACTACTCTATGAACAATAACACACCACAGACTCACACCAACACAACACACCTGAGCTACAGTGTTGTCAGTAATTCATAGCACTGAAAAATGCACTAACCTAGCGCAAAACGAGTCTACTGAATAAATCCGTAAGTAGTGGTTTTTTGCCAAGATAATACAAACAAGTGTAATTGAAATTATGTTTACTCATTCTCTGAAAACACGCTCATACTCATACTTATACCATACTCATAATGAGGAGTTTTGGATACTGGCCTTGATTTAATTACTGACCCTGTTTTACTAATTCAATTAAAACATTTATAGGGTACCATACAATTATTCAATTTCTATAGCAAATTATTAAAACTTTTCTTTATCTAGAGGATCAGAGAGAAACTTACTTTCAGCACAAGGTGACACATCAAATACACCTTTTGGAGCACAAGTATCTTCACAGTAACAAGTTCCTTCCGTATCGTAAACATTTGGTGGCACATGGTATCTCATTGCTGTCACATCATCCTGAAACTAAAGTGTTCATAAATTAAATCAAAGATATATTTCTGTAGTTGTACTTTCATATCTATTTCATAAAGTTTTGCACAGAATTTAAGCTTATATTGTAATCAGATGGTCTGTAATTAGTATATTTTAATCATTTTGACTTACTACTTTCAAAAGCTCATTTCATGGGAAAATTCTTGGATTTCACTGAAGAATATTTCATATCAGCTTAATGTTTATTTATGATCTTTAATGTTAGTTTTTAAAAAGATTTTCATATAAATGTTAAAGGAAATACAAATACTGAAGTAAATACATCCTAAAGTAATATACGAGAAACATTTCCTAGGGTAAATATTAAAAGAGCTTTAGCCCTGTCAAAACATTCCTTGTAATTACAGTAGAACCTCAATAATTCTGACTAATGGGACTACAGCCGATCCGGATTCACCAGAGAAAGCTTAAAAAACAACGAAATAACTGTACAAATGATGTTAGACACATACACACATAGTATATAAATATATATATGCTAATACGTATTCCTTCCCGGATGGAAAAATATGATGAATAGTTACTATCTGGAGTATATCCGTTCATTCTGCAGTCCATAAATTCGCAGTTACGACGTTTCGCTAGAATCTCATCCAGCATTGACGAAGTGAACCCAACCAAACGTTGGAACTGCGAATTTATGGACTGCAGAATGAACGGATGTACTCCAGATAGTAACTAATCATCATATATATATATATATATATATATATATATATATATATATAAATATATATATATATATATACATATATATATATATATATATATATATATATATATATATATATATATATATATATATATATATATGATGAATAGTTACTATCTGGAGTACATCAATGCTGGATGAGATTCTAGCGTAACGTCGGAACTGCGAATTTATGGACTGCAGAATGAACGGATGTACTCCAGATAGTAACTATTCATCATATTTTTCCATCCGTGAAGGAATACGTATCAGCATATATATACATACACACAAACACACACACATACAGACAATCAAATCACTAAAACACATATACTTTAAGTTTATGTACATATTTTCACTTGAAAACTAAAAACACTAAAATCTACTTTTTGAAAAGAAGGATGTGACGCTCTGCTGTGATAGTTTTGTGTAGCTCTTGCTAGCTGGGCTATCACACTTCCCTTTCAACATTAGGAGCTTGGCTGAGGTCGTTGCCTCCTGACGTTAAAAAAAAACATTCGGTTGTCCAAGTGGGATACTGTTCTGCATGATTCAAAATATTTGGTTTATTGCCACTGTCATCGTCTGTATCATCATCATTTTCGTTATAATTGGTCACGGCAACTATGATGTCTTTATCAGTCAGCGGATTGTAACCTACGTCATCTGCTTCTAGCCAGTTATCAACGTCAACAAGTTCAACATCAGGTCACCCGTCAATTGTGTTTAACATGTTCAGGCTATTCAGACCGTTCAGAACTGTTCAGGCTATCCTACATTGGTTACTTCCTCGGCCTTTATTTATTTTTTTCATCTTGATTTTCTTAAAGATTACATACTCCAGACTATAGGTTTTTCCAAGATGTTATGAAAATGGACCAAACAACTTGGTTTAATGCTTCGGTTATCATATGGTATGCGAGTAGATAGATGGCCATTGCATCAAAACTCACATTTTGATACTGCACTGAATTGCATTTTATAGTTGCATTCATGCACTATGCTGAGAATAGTGGCTGACCACGATTACAATATAAAAAGACAAGTACTTTTACGGTATGTAGTGTACTGTAAGGCTTATAAACATACAGTATTGTGTCCAGAATTAATATTTGAATGTCAATAATTACAATTGTAACATTGAAAACATTTTTTTAAATAAAAAAATATCATCAATAACTGATCTGGTTTATGCAGAGATCCAGAATTTAGTGGTTCGAAATATCGAGGTTCTACTGTATTAGTTATAACTATTAGATTTGTGTATTATTTACCTTCACATCCTTCAGGTAAACAAGGGGAAGCTTCCTGCACAAGTCTTTGTGGAAGAGGTATAAAGTGTTAGATTTATTTATCAGATGTCTTGGGAAGAATGCTCCATCACTACCATCTAACATATTGCATGAGTCATTTGACCAAGCTGACATCTTACTTTGTCCATTCAAACCTGTGACAATGCCGATACGATCTAGGTCATGAGAGCCTGTCCTCACAGTGATCCGGTCCTTCGTTTCTGCAGCCCTCTGAAAATCACAGAGAAGAAAAAGTCCCCTATTTATTATTTATTTAATTAAAAGTAGAGTAATACTTTAGTTTGCAAAAAAATGAAAATTAAGAATTGTGGTAAAACAAGACCTAATGATGACCATTTATATAACATTATTAAGGCACATAAATTGTATTGCCCTTAATGATCAGTGAAACTTTAAAATTTTTACCAAACAAATTAACAAGGTGCCAAACTTATAATTTTGAAAGTTTATAGGTTCGGCAAGACATTAATTTGTTTAATAAAAACAATATCATTAAGATAATTGTTGGTTCAGTGTTATAAATTTTGATTGTAACCCACAAAATAAATTAAATACAGTCCCTGAGTTTAAGCCTTTGCCTCTGAGCAATGGATATGACAATCTGGAAAGATATTTAACTGAAAGTAACTTTACTTGTAATTATCTTGAATTCACTGATTAAATTATAAGTAATTATTGCGTAACTGAGTGAAAACTTTTGAACTTAATTGGTGACACGTTTAGAAACAAGTGTTTCATTGATGAAGCTGACCCACTACTGCTGGCTATCAATCAGGCTGCAGGCATATGATTTAAGAGTGTGAAGGGGGTTTGGGTTAAGCGAGTTCTTTACTATATTTCCAGATAGGGTGTTAGATAAATCTGTGTGGTCATTTAAGATAAGTTGTTTTTGTGTTGCTTGAATATTTCAAAATTTTCTGTAGTGGTTAGTTTTTTACTATGGTTTAAAATGTGGAGAATATTAAATTAGTATGGACGTTTCAATATGTGTGTTTGGTGTTTAGTATATGTGTTGTGTAGTTGGATTTTGGATTTATGTTTTTTATGTTGTTAATGTGTTTAAATCTTGTATTGGATGATCTACTGGTTTGGCCAATCTAAAAGCTGGGGCAGTTGTTACATGTTATTTTCTAAATACCGCATATATTGCATTTGTCTATTTTTTGTTGAAAAGGTTGTATATGTTTTCTGAGAGTGATTGTTGTTTTTTTATGATTTTTGGTAACTGAGTTTTCTGAATGTGGAAGCAATTTTGTGTTTGTTGTGTAAGTGATGGATACATATACCCGCATATCTGTATATGTATATATATATATATATATATATATATATATATATAAATCTGTATCCATGTATTTATTACATTTTGTGTGGTTTGTCAGTTTGGTTGTTCAATGGCATTGTTTTTATTTAGTTTCTTGAGTTATGCAAACCGTCAGCAAGTAAGTTCAAAAGTTTTCACTCAGTTACCCTATAGCTACACAATAAAAGTAAATGTTTACACTTATTCAAGTATTATCTATATTTTTTTCCTGAAAAACTATTGTAATCTATACTTGTACAACACACCTTAACATTTAATTTTTTAAGGGAAGGTAAATATGTAGTCTTCTGTAAATGGAATAGCGAGCTGTGAATTGTAACAAATAGATATATCAAAGTTGGTATTTGTTTATAGTTATTTAATACAATATGAATATGCATTTCAAATTCAGATGTATTAAACCACCATAAAAATCAAGCACATATATTGTTTGATTGTGATAAGTTGAATGATGTTCATAATAGATATGATTTTGGCATTTTTTTATATAGCAGAGTCTCGAAATTCTGAGTCTTGATATTTCGAGCTTCTGTTAAATTCAAGCCTATTTCTATTTGAGTCTATTTTATCTATTTGAAAGAAAACGACGAGTCGAGCTTCCAAGAAATGTTTATAGTCATAGTATATGCAGAGGAAATGAGTCGGGCTTCCAAGAAATGTTCATATATAGTTCTATACACTTATTTAGTGCCTTTTTAATTACCTATAGTATTAGGGTTCATTAAAACTCCTATTTTTTTAATACACAAGAACGTATTTGTGTGTAATCCGAGTTTTCGATAATTCAAGGAGTTCTCGGTCTCATCTACTTCGAAACATCGGGACTCTACTGTAGTTGGTTTGGAGCTATAGCGATTTTGTGAAGCTGGGATTTTTAATAAAATTCAATACTTTTTATTATACAACTTCACTTTAACCTTTTTTTACTTTTTAAATCCATTCTATTCCTTACTTTGTTGTGAATTAGTTTTCATTTATTTTGTTTCCTTTTTATTGAACTAATTGTTATTTATGGTTTTTTAATTTCACTTTTTTGATTTGTGACTTGTAATTAATTATACACATAAGTCACAATAATAAGACATAAGGTTAATATATCCTTCTTTGATTTTTCAGAAAAGATTTTAACATCTTCTTTGGATTTAGCTTTGGGAATATCGAGATTATTGATTGACTGTTGAAGTAACAAAGTGCAGTGGCATTTTCTAATAACTCTATGGGGCATGTCGCTACTTCTTTACCCATAATTGAGCTGTTGTATCTTTAGCATGATAATTAATTTGGAGTCAGGATTTTGACAAATACAAGTATATATTGGAAAGAGTTAAGTTGAAGAAAATTTAGAGAAAAGTCAAAGTTAGAAAGGATTAGGTCTTTGATGTTAGAAGAGCACAGTCATTGGTGAAGACTCAGTACAACACGATTGGTTGATTTTGGGGGAGTCATGTACTCCTAAAAAGTTAATGTAGATTGCTTATATTCATTTATGAAAGATTTCCAAAAATCTTAAAGTGTTATGTGTAAGCATCACGATAAACACTGTCAGATCCACATAAGTTGAATATTTACTAGATGTCTTTTTCCTAAAGCCAACATTTGTGGACTCTTGAGTATTATTATCTATTCTTGCTCTGTCTGTCTGTCTGTCTCTCTCTCTCTTTCTCTCTCTCTCTCTCTCTCTCTCTCTCTCTCTCTCTCTCTCTCTCTCTCTCTATATATATATATATATATATATATATATATATATATATATATATATATATATATATATGTCTAAATATAAATAGAATGTCTTAAGAGTGTTGTGTGTTCAATATAATCATAGAAAGGTTATCCTTGTATAAAATAAATAAATGTATACTATTAGGTTAACAATTGATATACAGTAAAACCCTACATATCCGGCCCTCTCATATCCGAACCTCCAATATCCGGACATAATATGAAAATAAAGTAACCGTCTAAGGGTCATTGCCATTGGCCAGTTCTCTGGTGCCAGCAGTCGGCTCTTTGTTCTTTCCCAACTCATGCAATTGTTTTGAGTCAATATTGTTCAGTTCACTATTGTTCTACAGATCGGTGTATTACTCAACTTAATCAGTTGTGTTTCAGTGTCATTCAGTTTACATATCTTCTAAAGCATTTTGTGTAATTAGGTAATTTAGTTAGTTATTTTACCTGAAATTTGTAATCTAAATATATACAGTATGGGGGAAAGCGGAAAGAACTGTGTTTTCTATTGAAGACAAGATTCAATGGTTCAAGAGATTACTACTAGTGATATTACATCCTTAGTGAGCACTTAGCCAGTTGTTGTCGAAGATGATGAAAGAAAACAAACCATGATGCATAACAAAGCTTTCCAGACATTTGACGAGCTGATTGAGTATGTTAAGGCTGTTGCCACGTTGATTCGGATATGTGAGGTTTAACTGTACATTTAACTTGTGCTTTGAGTTTTTACATAAATAAAAAAAAAAAAAATTAAATGAAATAACTGAAACTGAAAGAAAAAAAGATTTACAAAAACATTCTGTTACTGAATATAAAATACTTTAAAAGTTAAAGAAGTTAATGCAATGTTATGAAACATCTGAATAAAATTAGCGAAGATTAAAGTTTTTTAAATTGGATTTTACTTACCAATGCTAACATTCCAAATTTTTGAACAGGTACGTCTTTACCAATTATCTTAGACAATTCTGAATATATTTCAAAGATATTATCGTCATAACCGAAGAAAAAGTCATGTGCTTTGACATGAATTGTTGACGACTTAGCTTTTACTTTTAAAAATGCATTCACTCCCATCCTGACCAGTGTAAATATATTCCTTGTTTGTGAAACTGCACTCTGAAACAAATTTAAGAAAGCATTTTATTTTCTATACATACACAGCATTAATTATTTTACTAATAAGATGTTTTGGTTTATCAATTACATAGAAAGAAGTGTTTGGTTCATGTAGTCTAATGTACTCTATTTCACTCACCAAATAATTGCATTACACTGAGAGTCATTTACCATGTTTTACTCTTTCTCCAAACCAATTTTCTTTTACCCAAATAATTTAAGTAATTATCTTGACAAACAAACCAACCAAGAAATAAATAACAGTAAATATAGTGTATAAGTAAAAGTAAGTAATAACCTATGTTTCCTTTATTTGTTAAAAACTATTAAAACAAAACTTAGGATTGATTAAGAAAACAATTTTTTTTTGGAAGTGAGATCAGGCTTCTGTTGAAATTTTTTTTTTAATCTAGAGTACAAAACATACATAGCTTTGTTAAATTTTTTTCTCCAGATGAAAACAGAAAAGAGTAACACACTTTGTAGAGAATAGATTGAATGACAAATCAAGAACAATGCGGTGAAAGATCTCGATGTACTAAACTAAATACAGTAGTAGAAAAGCCAGAAAATTTTGGAAAAAACAAACACATAGTTGAACACTCACTAACACACACACACACACACACACACACACCACACACTCACTCTCACACACACACACACACACACACACACACACACACACGCACACACACACACATACACCACACACGCACACACACACACATACACCACACACCCTCTCTCTCTCTCTCTCTCTCTCTCTCTCTCTCACACACACACACACACACACACACACACACACATATATACCACACACACACACACACACACACACACATACACACACACACACACACACACACACACACACACACACACACACACACACACACACACACACACACATATACACACACACAACACACACACACACACACACACACACACACAAATATATACCAATTTACCTATATATCTATAAAACGTTTGTTGTAGGAATATGTTTATAGTAAAATTAATTTCTGAAACAGCTTGGTTGACAAATATGACATAGATTATATGATTTATGAACTTCTTTCATATTAAAATTTAATTTTGTAATTACCACACAGTTTGTGCAAGAAATATAACATAAAATGTTAGAACAAGTCTTTATAAAATTGTATTAAAAAGTGTTAAAATTAAAAAAAGTATTATGTTATAATGTTAAAAATATAAAATTATATTGAAATGTTAATACAGTATACTAAGTGGGTGTAGATTAAACAATAAAATGTAAATATAAATACTTGTATTTACTTTCTATTTATTGAATATAGTAAACCTTCATTTATGTTCTTCTTAAAAATTAAAGTTATTACACAAGGAATACAGAAAATATATGCTGAATACTGAATGAATTCTAAATTACCAGATTGTAATACTGAAAAAACATAGCTCCTTTCTATGCAATAGACCTGTAACACATGTCCAATACACCTCCCAACAAACAGTTTCAATAGCCTAGCAACCAAAACCAAGTCAATATTCAAGGTCATCATACTTGTACATCAAAACATATAACAGTTGCAATGTAAATTCTGCTCACCATAGTTCATAGCTGACTACAGGTGAATGACACAGATATGCCATTAAACTCTTGAAATTTATAGTCCATTAGGTTTGGTGAAACCTTATTTTAACATTAGTTTAAGACTATTCGAACGTTAATTTAATTTGTAAATTTTGGAAAAACTTACTGAGACAGACCGTTTTTGATCCCTCCGTAGTGATCTTCATCAATGTCTAAATTTTCCGCTTGGAGTTGTTGCTAGGTTAAGCAGTGACAGTTTTTTAAAGGCAGGTTTCGATAGTATCAAAGAGTATTTATGATTTGTATTGGTTTTGTTCGTTTAATATGTTTGTAATTTGTGTTTTTGTACATTTCATATTGTTCTAGTGTGTTGAGATATGGTCCTTTTTTGTTTTGTGTAAGATTTTTTGGTTATGATAAATGTTTATGTATTTGTGTCCTGTTTCATTTAGGAGACTAGAGAATGCGAAGTTGGTGTTCTGTTTGGTTGATTTTGTGTGTTCCTCGACTCTTTGTTAGAAGCTACGACCTGTTTGCCCAATTTAAAATTAGTTTGTAGTTTGTACAGTTTAATTTGTATATGTCTGGTGCTTGTAGTTTATCTTTTTTGTTGGTGTCGTGTTATATTTTGTTTTGTAGTTTGTTATTAGTTTTACATGTTATTTTGTATCCTGTTTTTTGAAATTTGTGGGCTATTATATTTGATGTTCTGTTTATGTATGTTATTGTGATGTATTTGTTTTCTCTCTCTGTAGTGTTAGTTTTAGTGTTTTTTGTATAATGTGGCATAGTTTGTCTATTATTGTGGTGTTGTTTCCATTTGTGTATGCTATATATTTAATGGTATCTAGTTCTTTGTGTATGTTTTCTGTGATCATTGGTTCTTCTTTCAGTCTGTTGAGCATGGATCTAAAGGCAGGGTGTTTGTGTTGGCTAGGGTGGTTTGAGGTGTTGTGGATAAGTGTGTCTGTCATAGTAGGTTTTCTGTAAATGTTGAAACTGTGTTTTTGTGTGTGGATTTTTGTTATAGTGAGGTGGAAGAAGTTTGGGGATCGGTTGGTTTCAATATCTGAGATGAACTGAAGTTTTAGGTGTATTAAAAGTTTCAAGTTCTAAAATGTTCTCAATCTCTAGTTGAGTTATTAATTACATAACTTCTTCGACTATTTAAAACGCTATTTTTGCTAGCCAGACCTTCACAGTATTAAGAGGAAAAGACTTTAGATACCTACTTTACTGACCTCACTCGTCCGTTCTCAGATCAAAACTCCCCTGTTGATTCATTTCTTTTTACTTAGACTACATGATCTCCACCTTCCCTTGTTTAAACGTACATAACCTATATACCTATTATTGCAAAATCCGTCAATAATAGCCCTCTCTTTCCTAAAATTTTCATTTTTTTCATAAAACTTCCTCTTTTTACATTTTTACTATGCCTAACGCTGCAGACATTTTCAATACTCTTAATTAGACTTTTCTGTGTCCTCAAACTGTTAAACCTTTTACAAATTTATGACACCTTATAAAAAGTATTTACTTGTTTGGCCTTGCATCTTTTTTTAAACCTTTCTTTAGAGATTTCTTGTTTATCTGACTATAGCTCATAGTATTGTCATTAATATAATTAGTATAATTATTATAAGGGATTGGTGAATAATTCTATTTATGCTGTCATTTGATATCAATTCTCTGATTTATGTTGTAAACACTTCAAGTAATAAATTGCAACATTTTTTTTAATACCAGAGATAACAATATAACCTATGAACACTAAAACCATGCAAAAAATTAATTTATCTCACAGAGGGTGTTGATCATTTAATAATTAAATTATAATGAACACCAACTCATAATCAATAACAGGTTTTCTCATATGTGTTTTAATCAGTAAGTCATATCATCATCATCACCTTTATCATTAGCAGGTATCACTATAAAAATTAGTCACAACAGTAAAAATTAAAACAGTTTACTTTCAATCTCACTACACATTAGTTTATTAAAACAAACACACCAGTTTATAAAAACAAAAATACAAGTTTCGACGATGATATCGCCTTCATCAGTACATGGATACTACTCACTGGCTAGGTAGTAAGGGAAGTACTAATGAAGGGAATATCGTGGTCGAAACTAGTCTGATTGTTTTAATAAATTAATAGATTTAGAGCAAAATGTTTTACTTTTTACTGTTGTGTGTTGTTCTCACTAGCTAAGCTCTAATTAACTTGATAAATAACAAGATTTGTTGTTCCTTATAATTTATGTTTACCAACAAGGTAAGCTCAAATTTTGGTATCTCACTGTAATTTTATTAGTAATAATGTATAATAAAAAATTTTAAATAAAGAGCTAACCTACATACCATTGGCATTTAACAACTCCTAGTTGTAAAATTTAATATGGTAAAGAAATTATAAAGAAATTTTGAAAATATATTAGCTTTATAAGTTAATGTTTAACCTCAATTCATGTTTACTTCATCAAAAAATTTTAAAGCTGATAAAAGTAGTCTTGTTGAAAAATCTGTTTTGAAGTCATTATTAGAAATGTTTCCTGGTTTGATTAATTTGAATTTAGTTATAGTTGTAGCATAACTTTACTTTAAACTCAAATTTTACAGTACTAGGCAATTAATAAAACATAAAACTTTATTTAAACATTATACCAAAACAAAACAAAATTAGCTAAGTGTAACTTATGATTGAAACAAATTAAATCTAAGTTAATACTACTAAATTGAATCTACTCAAATTACCCTGTTGAAGGGTTACAGCTACAGTATGCCCAATATTAAATACAGCCATGATACAAATTTAATTATTTTACATATTGTACTTATTTTTAAAAACAAGTATAGTTTTGAAAATCATGGTTAAAACTAATTATTGTTTAAAAAATCATTGAAAGTAATAATATTATTTATTTTATAACTAGACAACTTACAATAAAAGGTATATTAGGTACAATCAAAATGTCGTCTTGTTTCCCTGTTGAGTTTTTTGGTTCAAATTTGTGTGTCCTTTTGTCTCCGTAAGTAACTGTTCCATTTTTGTTGAAGGTTATGTTTGTTTTCAATAATGTTTCTCTGAAAAGAAGATTTTATATGACAAAAAGAGTTTATTTTGCAATAGAGTTAAAAAAATAAACTGTAATAATATTTTATTCTAAAATTATATTTAGAATCTGGTACAGTAGAAAACACATATTTTATCTAAACATTTCTCTATTGCCAGTAACTGATAATATTTTGATAAAACTCTTTCAAATATTTAAAAAGGGGTGAAAAAAATACTATATCATTCTAATTAAGTATTTGTTCTTGTTTTCAGTTGTAGATAAAAGAAGGCTCCTTCAACAATAGTTTTACGGTCAGAACTAAACAGGTGGAAAAACTTTACAAAATAAATTACTGGTTATGAATCAGAAAGTTGGTAGGCACTGTGACATCCACAAACCCACTATTTGCAAAAGATTCTAGCCAAAATGGATTGTCATTATATTTGAAGTTTTCAGTAATGAAATACGAGACCATATCGACAGGAGAAATCAGAGGGCCAGAACACTCTAAAATTTGGAATTAGAACCTTGAATGATTTTTAAGTAGACATACAATAGTATGGAGCACATGCGATCTAAGCAGTCATGTGGGTAAAATTTTCAATGCTGTCTTTGTCTTGAAACATGTTTGACCTTGAATTCTCAGAAAGTCACTCCTTTAAATACTGGCTACAACCCTAGAAACTATTTACTAAAAAAATAACCTGGCAAAGACCTTGATGAAAAAAATAGCACTGACAATTGTGAACCATTGGAAACTTAGTTCCAGGCCATGTAAAATGGGGTTGCTGGCACTTGGGAATGGAGAAAGTGGAAAAGACTGGGAATGTAGAATGTACATGACTTAGTACAATATCCTGCCAAATTCACATTATAGCAAGGGAGGTTGGAAACTAAAACAACTGTTTTAAGCAGAACTGAAGATCCTGTTCAGAAGGGTAACATTTCTCAACCAGATTTGATAATATTTTATCCTCTATGGCTTAGAACAGAGTTGTTCAACTTATAAAGATGGGGGGGGGGCGGAATTCAATATTTGGGATAAACCTTGGGCCACACCTCTCTTGGGTTCAAGAAATCTAGTTATCAGAGTGAATGGAATTCAAATGACTGCTTAGGGGGAAACTTTTATAAAACTAGATGCAAAATCTGTATTTTGAAGCTGATAGATGGCTTCAACTGACTGATACACTGAACCTATTTTGTATAACTTTATTAAATAGCTATTTCATTTTAGGTTTGAAAAAAACTATTGGCAGGACGTACAGAACTGTCCGGTGGGCAGCATTGTACCCCCGGGCCGCCACTTGGACAACCCTGGCTTAGAAGATAAAGGTAAAAATGATGTAGCGATAAACATTTCCATTAAACCAAAAGACCTCTTCAACAGCCAAATTTCATAAACATTTATAGATATATAATTATATATATAATGCCAAAGGGCATTGAAAGATAAAATTGTTGTCTATTCACGAAAAAATACTATTACTTTACTTTATGGTATCTGGAGGAAGTACTTTATTCTGTACTCAGTGGCGATTCTTGGAAATTGTATGCCAAAATTGCATCAACCACCTGAAACAAACATTAGTAGCCAAGCAGTGATGAAGGCGACATCGTCAATGAAACTAGTCTGTTTGTTTTAATAAACTAGTGTGTCTTAATAAAATAATGTGTAGTGAGATTTAGAATAGACTGTTTTAATTTTTACATTTAATGATTCTAACTAAAAAACTCTATGGAATGAATTTGATTAGAGTCAAAATTAGCTATTTATCCTCCTTGAAATTGTCCTTCTTTGAAACCCAGCTATAGAACTAGCATTGCAAGGAGCTTGCTTTAGGATTGGTCTCACAGATCACAACATTCTAATGCACACTGTAGAGAAATCATGAGTTTAAAGAATGTTTCCAGCTCAAAAAGTAGTAACCTTCAGGATAACCAAAGCTTTCTTATATGTCCTTCTCAAGATCTGTATACATGGTTTTTCCGTCCTTAATCACTCTTTTTTCCATGGACACCAGAACCCTTTTTCCTCTTTTGTAAAGCCTGGGTATAACCCATTTCTAAGGACCATCTATTTTTTCCTTTTTAAACAGATGCTTCAACAATTTTAATCCCGTTTTTCAATTGTTTCCTAAAATATCATCTGGACTAGATACCTTACAAAAAAAAGTTAATTTATATAAAGAAAGAAAAAGAAACTCACCTTACCTATAGCAATATGGGCCGACTTCATCTAAAATCAGTTTGTCATCTATGTGAGCGGCAAACCTATCTACATTGGTGTAATTGAAGACACGGGCACATATCAGTGGTTTGATGGGTGGGCTTCTCCATGCCTTGAATATGTCATTTCCTTCTTTAATGGTCATTTGCTGTAAGAAAATGTAATGATTTAGCAAAAACCAGTTGTATCGTGCTCAAAGTGTTAAGTTTTATAACTGTACATAGGGCGTATCAATTTTAAAACACCATCGAGTGCATCTGGACGTTACTAGATTATTAAATAACACAATAAAAATACATTTTTTTGTGATTTATTATTTTGAAAAATGTCACTAAACACTTTTAAATGTTTTAACTTGCCTATAGTAGCACTTACTTTGCTTGTTGAGGACGGCCGTTTCGGGAAATATGTCCCTTTGTCAACTCAGACCATAACTTGACAAAGGGACACATCTCCCGAAACGGCTGTCCTCAACAAGCAAAGTAAGTGCTACTACAGGGAAGTTAAAACATTTAAAAGTGTTTAGTGATTACTAGTAGATGGAATCAACAAATGTTGAAAAATGTATTAAATTGAATAAAAATATTAAAGTATTTCATTTCCTAGAGTTATAAAACTTTTTGTAACATTTTAATATTATAATGGTAAAAATGTAATAAGAGATAAGTTTAGGAGTAAATGTACCAGAACCCGGTCTTGAATTTCCCATTCTTTTCCTTCAATGCTAATAAGGAGGGAATTATTTCCCTCAATGCTTATAAATCTAAATCCTTCATTATGGCAATCTTCAAATAAATAAATTATATTAAGATTTAAGAAATAATTTTAAATTACAGTAGAACCTCGATAATTCGAACTAACGCGGACCAGAGCCGATCTGGATTAATCACAGAATGCCTAAAAAACAGTAAAATAAAACATATTCTTACAGAAAATCACCTTTATGTAGTTAGAATGATATTATATATATATATATATATATATATATATATATATATATATATATATATATATATATATACAGTATATATATCGCAATATGTATTCTTGTATATTAATAAAGAACTAATATATATTCCTGATGATGTTGGTACTGTTAGCCAACGAAAAGCTTTGAATTGTAAATTCAATTATAATTCTTGTATTTGTATTTTGACTTAGTTATATATATATATATATATATATATATATATATATATATATATATATATATATATATATATATATATATGCACATAGTATGTGAGTAGACAGTTGACCGTCGCATTAACCCACACATCTCGATACTGCACTATATTTCATTTTACCGTTGCATTCATGCACTATGCTGCGAATAGTGGCTGGCCACGATTACAATATAAAAAGACAAGTACTTTTATGGTATGTAGTGTATTGTACAGCTTATAAATATACAGTATTATAAATAAAAGAATAAATATACTACAATTCACAATTATAAAAACTTTATTATCATTTTAACATTTAAAACATATTTTAAAAAATAAAAAAAAACACAAAAAACCGGTCCGGATTATGCAGGGATCTGGAACAAAAAGATCCTAAATTTCGAAGTTCTACTGTACCGAAATATATTAAGAAAGTATGCTTTCTCCTTACTGTCAAATATGCCTGCAAGTAAAGTAAAAATGGCTTTTTTAAAGCTGTTATGCACAGATCAAGGTTAAGTATTTCCTCTACAAATGATGTGTTCACTTTATAGTAGATATAAATTTTATAATTTTTTAGTAGAGCTTAGTAAAAATTCCGCCATTTTTCCCAACATAATTAACGAATTATAAATAATTTTTATCAACCTTAACCACAAAGTAAAAATATTTTAAAATTAATTTCTCTTTTCTCCTTCGACTCTATTCCTCTTAAAAAATTAATTCAATCGCTCTAATTTTTGTTATTTTCTGTCAAATAAGAATACACTTTTTTAGAGCATACAAAATATAAGGACTTTGCTGGCAAAAATTAGTTTGAATAGTGGACGCTTATCAGTTTGTTAGTAGAAATGAAATATTTTAAAAATTTAGTTTAATTGAAAAGTTAAAATATCTGAAAACATCAGCTAACTTGACCATTTAATGGTATATATTAATAAATTTCCAAAACTAAAAAATAATTAATTAATATTTTGAAAATATCTGAAGAGATTTTAAATGTTATAAAAAATTATATTGGAATGAAACATGAAAATAGTGTAATAATAGGACACAAATACTATAATTCATTAATACGATATAACACAAGTGGAAGTCACTTTCACATAGACAATCACTTCATGGGGTGCATATTTATACCACCTCCAGACCAGTTGAAAATCACTGGAAAACTGAAAAAAATCAAGGACAAGTAGCCAAATAGATTATGAAACCATTTCTAGAAAGAGGCTCATGAAACAGACCAAGTGCAAGATTTTCAACCAAACCCTTCTGTTATAAGGAAAAATTCACCAATATGAAGGTAACTTTCAGGATGCACTTGATGGAAGGTTAGTGGCTGAGGAAGTTATGACTTTAAATTAAACAGTAATTCTAAAGATTTTTATTTTTTATTACCGTATTATAAAGGATATGTGTATTTAAATTACATTTTCATGAAGTGAAATATTAGATTTCATTAGTAGTGTATTGAAATCCATGTTACAAGTAACCATACTAAGTATTGCATTTCTTAAAATGTTTTGAGGTTTTAATTTTATATAGATAAACACTTATTAAATTCTGATAGAGTTCTTTTTTCCTATCACTTTATAGGTAAACTCTTCATAAGTTTTCCTTTAAAATGCTTCTTTCTGAAACTGTTGAGGAATGGTTCTGCCAGTATTTCAACCAATTGTCTGGTGGGCATAAACCATTCATGTTTGCCTTGAGTTGCTTTTTATTAACGGTTGTGGTTAATCGATCTTTTATGACATACAGAGATAGATTCACACGGTATAATGTTTAGAATTTACTTCAAGCAAAACTAAAAACACTTTTAATATTACTTTTAGTAATATTACTACTTTATGTAGTATACTACATTTGGTATCACTACTTTTGGTATCAGTTGGAAAAAATACCAACACTTACTGATATTTTTCAGCAGACACAGTTTCACACTAGATCAGTGTTTTTTTTGCCAAGTTATACCACAAGTAGTAATTTAAAATACATCAAGATGTAAAACACAAAAAATGCAAGTTTTAAAAGTATTTATTATTCTTTATTTTGTTTACTTTTTGAAATTTCATTGCATTGTTTGTTTAATTAAGTGCTGTGTATAAATAATTTTTAATAAGTCTAAAAGAGATACATACTTCCAAAATTGATGACAGATAAATGTCTGTGAACCACATAACAACGCACCCTACACAACTGCAAGCAAATATCACAAAGAGACTGATGATTCCTGAAAAATAAATTATGATTATTATTTAAAATATATTTGTTTAAAGTTAAATATACATTTTACACATTTGTGGAGTATTATAAAGCAAATAAAGGTAAAAAATAACCAAATAGAAAGACTACATGCTCTATGACACTGTTCAGGTTTGCTTATGATTATGCTAAGTTGGAAAAAAGGTTTTTTAACCAATGATACAGTCATAGGTGTGCGATATATGAGCTTGGGGGGGGGCGATGTAGTAATGTATGGGTAACATTAGTACTTACACGAAACAATGTTTTAGGTATTTGAGCAAGGCAATTTGGAGTGTTGTTTTCGTAGAATTTGTAACCATAGAGGGATGCAGGCACAGTGACCATTTGTTGTGACATTAAAGTGATTAATCAATAATATAGAACCTGATTAATAATTGAAAACAACTGCAATGAAACAAACTAGAAAAAGGAGTAAAATCGGAGCAAAAGGTATGGACCTGACCTTTTCTTGTGACACTTATGTAGCGTATAAGGTTTAGTTATTTACTCAGGGACATTTGAACTTTGTTTAATAGAATATTTCTGTATGCTAGAATACTAGCGAAGCATATATTTATCTTGGTGAAAGTTGCATTATAAAGAGCGTTGTAAATAACTGAAAACAACTGTAATGTAACAAACTTGAAACAAGTAATATAAACAAAATATTTTTAAAGTAAAATCCTACTTTGGTTAACAAAGAAAAAAATGTATTTAAGTTACTTTTTAATAAATAATTACAACTAATATAAATAGGATAACATAACCTGTATGTTTTAACAGCTGTTCTACCACATAACCTATAACATAATATCAGCTGTTTTATAAAATTATATGTTATAATTTATTTTAAACCAAATTGGACAAAATAACTGTACTGCATACATGAAAATTTTTTCTCCAATATAAGACTAAAATTAAGGTATTTTAAATTTAATTAATATATTAATATTTGAAAGAACTGTATTAAAATCCACTGCGAGTTAAAAAAAAACAATGTATTTGAACTTGAGTGATGAATAAAATGTATTTTTTTATTAACAATTGAAAATTTAAACAAGATATAAATAAATAAATAAATATATATATATATATATATATATACAAGGAGAGTCTGAACTTATAGAATGAATTGAAAAAGAAAGAGAACAAGTAAACTGAGGGTGAAAGGTATGAATTTGATGACCATATGTTGTGTTACTAAGCACCATGAACGTGCTTGATAAGTAATTCTAGGAAACATTGTCGTGGAATATAACTGTACATTATAATAGCCATAAAGGGTTGTCCAAAGCAGGGTTTTATTAATTTGTAGCCATTGGCTCATTGTTGCGACTCTAAGAGACTTCAAATTACTTGATCAGTGAAGCTAAGAACTTTGTCAATAATGGAATCAACTTGTAGTTGACATTGCTGTCGTCTAGCTTTCAAGAGGCCAACCTAGACACTGACGAAGGTCGCCTAGTTGAGCCAAAATCATTTTGTTTGAATAAGTTTTTCATAAACTACTTAAATTATAAGTTCGACACGTTAATTAGTTTAGTTAAAACATGAAAATTGAACAAAAATCTTTTACTTAAAATAAATAGGTTTTTCGTAACGAATGAATAATTTTTGAAATAGCAATATACTTATAATATATAAGCTGTAATAACATCAAATGTAATAGACGTAGAAGATAGTTTGCATAATGTCCGTCCGCTTACTTAATAGTACTCTAGTAAACTGTTCTGTCATGAGAAAAGAATAACTAAAGCCACAGATTGGGTTTTATTCGGGTACAATAGATAATAAGGCTTAAAGAAATATTCTCCTTCCATTATCCCCTTGCCCTATTTAGGACTGCCATTTCAAAATATAGCCTCACTTGAAAATTTAGTTATTTATATCCTCTTATTGTAATCTACAACTTAATAACATGTAACAATAAAAAGTTTATTCTATAGTCTAAAATTTTTTCACTTTCTCAAAATTCTTTTTTATTATTTTAAAATGAGTTATTCATTTTGGTTAGTTTTTGTAAATTCTTTCAATGCTCAGTGCTTCAAAACGTTTAAACTCCTGGTTTGACCAGACATAAGAATCGTTTATGACTATTTTTTAAAGAAGGACAAACTGGAACCCTGTTCTACAACGTAGTTTACAAATTTACATTTGTAATAAAGTTTGGTTCTGTGAGTACACTTTAAACGTTTTAAAAATATTATTTTCCTTATTATTATTTATTTATTTGGTTAAGTGAAAGACCATAAATGGACTTCCAAGAAGCTTTCACAATTGTTTAGATTTTGTTTGTAAATACAATCTTGTCTTTGTTTATAAAGACATGATAAAAACTCTATTGATTTTGATGTTATTTGTTTGCATTTATTTTCAGAAGGGAGTAACCCATGGGTATAATAAGGAGATGCAATTGTATTTCTATTGCTACTGGAAACTTTTTGTCACACACAAACAAACACACACACACACACACACACACAGAAACACACACACAGAAACACACACACACACACACACACACTTACTCACACACAGACTCATATTGTTATTGACATTAAATCCTTACAAACTAAACAACAGATTTCAAATGGTTGGATAGCAGTGATATGACTAACAGTGATTTAAGTCTAACTGGTAAAACTGTGAATGGACTATGAAATAACTGTTATTTTTAACCGTGATTTTAACTGTGATTCTCAGTTGCTATTAGTTATTGAGGTTAGGTAATGATTTGTGAGTTGACCGTGTCATTATGATTGTTTAATATTAATTAATAGTTTTATCTGTGTGCATGTGCAAAACATTACAAAGTGCTATTTGTCTTTCCTTATCATATTCGTTTTCAGTAAACAATGTCTAAATTACGCTCCAATTTCGTCCTAGCTGTTACTTGTGTTCATTCTAGACATTTCACTTTAAGGCACGGACTGTATTTATTAATATTATGTAATATATTCTAAAAATAACACCTAAAAATAATCTACTTAAATGAAACAAATTATTTATAAGTGAATAACGAGCTACAGCAAACAAAACTGTTTCAGAACTTTCTTTAACGACCACGACCACACTAACAACACCACGAGTGGCCGTCACAAGTCACAGCGAGAGAGAAAAAGTAATTGAGAATCACAATCACAGTAAAAAATAGGTTCTAATTTCCACCTCATTTCGTTCGTCAAATCACTAAGTAACACAAATCCCATACCTACCCCAGCCCCATGGGCGCCCATGTATAATTTTATAGGGGGGGGCCAAATCTGATACCTGGGGGAATAGGATTCCCTCCATGAGAAGGAGGGTCCGGGGGAATTTGAAAAATTATGGTTAAAATAGTGAGTTTTAGGGCACTTTAAAAAATTCGAAACTTCTAATTTTTACAGGCTTTTTTGTATCGATTAATTTATTTTTTTATAAAATGAGTGAATCTTTATTCCTTAAAATACTAAAAAATATAATAAAATTTTTCTTGCGTCATTTCATTTATTATAGGATAGGATAGTAACCGACAAATTATTTTGAGGTTAGAAGTTTTTTAAATATAGGCTATTATTTCAGTTTTATAAGTGGCGTTGTTTTTTTTTTAATTTTAACCGAGGCATGACAGTCGAATATCGGATTTTATTGAAATATCTCATTAGGTTCAGGGTGTTTGCGTGTTTCAGGAGGAACTGCTCATATAACGCTAAAAATGAGAAAAAATGCTTCGTTAGTGAGTTACGACTAGCGAAAGATTTCACCTGCAATTCACTTACCCCTGTGAAATAAATCAATAAATGTATAGGCCCTACTTAAGTAAGCAGATTCAAATTTTATCCTCCTTAGGCTTTTTCTACTAATTTGAGCAATTAGGGGTAGTTTTCACCCTTGAAAATGAATTTTTAGAGGTTCGAAATATTTAAAAATTACAATTAGAGTATCAGACAATCATTATTTTTAATTCATCTGAACCAAATTTCACTCTTTTTACGCTTTTTTATAGATTTTGACAATAAGGGGTAGTTTTCACGCTTAAAAAATAAAAAGCGCCCGTCGGCACTATATAGATTTTGAAGTAGAGGGTAAGTTGAACTTAATCCAAATTTTTATGCAAATCGGTCTTTTCCGAAAAATTTGCGAAGTTTTTTCCATTTTAAACTTCGTTTACTGGACTAATATTAAAGATAAATCAAATTAAAACGTCAATTTCTACAATTCAATTAAAGGTAATGTAACATAGGCTATAACATATAATAAACTATTAAAATTAATATGTGGACAAAATGGTACGTTTTATTTAACTTAACAGAAAATAAATATACCTAATATGTAATATCTATGTATCGTATTATTATACATAGGAATTCTTTTGAAATTGATTCTTGACGTTTGTTATGTTTCGTTATTTGGAAATGTTTTCACTTACCAATTGGGCTAATAATTCAGGCGCGTATCCAGGGGGGGGGGGGGCGATAGGGCGATCGCAGCCCCCCAACCCTCAAAAACTTTGGGTTAAAAATCGACAATATATTATTAAATTAGGACTTTCTATTAAATTAGACTTTTACTTAAATTAATTCGTCTTTTATTGTAAATAAAAAATAAAATTTTAATTTCAAAATGTGACGCGTTCCCTCGGCATACCCTCGTAAACGTCTAAACGTTTTAACAACAGATAGCGCAAGTGAAGCTTAGTCTGGAACATATGATTTTCAATACGTAATTTTGCAAGCGTAATATTCGTAGTTGACTCCGGAATTGTTCGTGCTGGAAGATTAACTACTTATATTAATTAATAAACCATTTTTATAATAATAGCTTATTCTCTAGCCATAAGTGTTATCGAAACTGGAATAATTATTTATTAAAAAGTCTAATTTGCTACGAATCACGTTACCGATTTCTAACGCAAGCGTAGAAAGAACTTTTTCTGTTCTATGTTTTTACGTACACGCACGCGCTCGCGCGCACACACACACACACACACACACACACACATATTATATATATATATATATATATATATATATATATATATATATATATATAATGCATCGATCGCTTCCCCCCCCTCCAAAGCAAGTCGCTGGATACGCGCCTGTAATTTATCAATTTTGTAAATCGTAACACGGGACCGTACGCTATAGTCAATATATAATCTCCCTGCTTCCTACTTGCACCCAATACAGTACTACAATGTCGAACGCAGATGACATGCAACAGAGAAGAAATGCAGCGTCAGTCGGAAGGGCCTAGGTTGTCCTTCCTGTCACGTTTTCCTTATCATTGGGATAGCTGGCTCGCTGTGTAAGCGTCCAGGATATTAGTCCTGTCCTGTTTAGCTGTTTTCCTTTAATTGACGCAACCATTAACTGGTCCACATTGGCATAATCACATAATATGGATATTCTATAGTTTCTGACTTCAAAACCTACTTCGTTCAGTCAAGGTGTTAATATAGCAGAATCGGATAAATATACTATTTATATTGTTAATACTGTGAAAATTTATTATAATTAAAATATAGTTATTCCACAACAGCTGAAAATTAAAAAAGAAATATTTGTTCGAAAGTCTTAATAATTTTAATTTTAATTTTTCTGGGAGCTAGGGGGGGGCCACGGCCCCTCCCTGCCCGTGTGTATGGGCGCCCATGCCCAGCCCCCTAGAAAAAAAGCAGTTTAA
>JBAIZL010000001.1:312561061-312566061 GCA_036971475.1 Prosapia bicincta | reverse complement strand
AGGGAAATACTCTGGCCAGATGCAAAAGCAAAGATCAATGAAGCACTAATGTACCACGGAAAATTGAAGATCCATTACTCACATTTCGAGAGCTCTATTGTATCTTTAAAGAGATTTCTAACCCCATATTCTAAAGCTTGAACAATGGCAAATTAAGGATCCATTGCTCACATTTCAATAGCTTTATTGTACCCTTAAAGAGATTTCTAACCCCATATTCTAAAGCTTGAACCATGGTAAATTGAAGATACATTGCTCACATTTCAATAGCTATATTTTACCCTTAAAGAGATTTCTAACCCCATATTCTAACAATGGTAAATTGAAGATCCATTGCTCTCATTTCATTAGCTTTATTGTACCCTTAAAGAGAATTCTAACCCCATATTTTAAAGCTTGAACCATGGTAAATTGAAGATACATTGCTCACATTTCAATAGCTATATTTTACCCTTAAAGAGATTTCTAACCCCATATTCTAAAGCTTGAACAATGGTAAATTGAAGATCCATTGCTCACATTTCAATAGCTTTATTGTACCCTTAAAGAGAATTCTAACCCCATATTTTAAAGCTTGAACCATGGTAAATTGAAGATCCATTGCTCACATTTCAATACCTTTATTGTACCCTTAAAGAGATTTCTAACCCCATATTCTAAAGCTTGAACCACGGAACATTGAAGATTCATTGCTCACATTTCAATAGCTTTATTGTGCCCTTAAACCGATTTCTAACCCCATATTCTAAAGCTTGAACAATAGTAAATTGAAGATCCATTGCTCCCATTTCAATAGCTTTATTGTACCCTTAAAGAGATTTTTAACCCCATATTCTAAAGCTTGAACCATGGTAAATTATTGCTCACATTTCAATAGCTTTATTGTACCCTTAAAAAGATTTCTAGCCCCATAGATCCATTGCTCACAATTCAATAGCTTTATTGTACCCTTAAAGAGATTTCTAACCCCATATTCTAAAGCTTGAACTATAGTATATTGAAGATCCATTGCTCACATTTCAATAGCTTTATTGTACCCTTAAAGAGATTTTTAGCCCCATATTCTAAAGCTTGAACCATGGTAAATTGAAGATCCATTGCTCGTATTTCAATAGCTTTATTGTACCCTTAAAGAGAATTCTAACCTCATATTCTAAAGCTTGAACCATGGTAAATTGAATATCCATTGCTCACATTTCGAAAGCTCTATTGGACTCTTAAAGATTTTTCTAACCACATACTCTAAGGCTTGAACCATGCTAAAATGAATATCCATTGCTACATTTCGAAAGCTCTATTGCACCCTTAAAGATGTTTCTAACCACATACTCTAAGGCTTGAACCATGCTAAAATGAATATCCATTGCTACATTTCGAAAGCTCTATTGGACCCTTAAAAGATTTTTCTAACCCTATATTCTAAAGCTTGAACCATAGTATATTGAAGATACATTGCTTACATTTCGAAAGCTCTATTGCACCCTTAAAGATTTTTCTAACCACATATTCTAAGGCTTGAGCCATGCTAAAATGAATATCCATTGCTACATTTCGAAAGCTCTATTGGACCCTTAAAAGATTTTTCTAACCCTATATTCTAAAGCTTGAACCATAGTATATTGAAGATACATTGCTTACATTTCGAAAGCTCTATTGGACCCTTAAAAGATTTTTCTAACCCTATATTCTAAAGCTTGAACCATAGTATATTGAAGATACATTGCTTACATTTCGAATGCTCTATTGCACCCTTAAAAGATTTTTCTAACCCTATATTCTAAAGCTTGAACCATAGTATATTGAAGATACATTGCTTACATTTCGAAAGCTCTATTGCAGCCTTAAAGAGGTTTTTAATCACATATTCTAAGGCTTGAACCATGCTAAAATGAATATCCATTGCTACATTTCGAAAGCTCTATTGGACCCTTAAAGATTTTTCTAACCACATATTCTAAGGCTTGAACCATGCTAAAATGAATATCCATTGCTACATTTCGAAAGCTCTATTGGACCCTTAAAAGATTTTTCTAACCCTATATTCTAAAGCTTGAACCATAGTATATTGAAGATACATTGCTTACATTTCGAAAGCTCTATTGCACCCTTAAAGAGGTTTTTAATCACATATTCTAAGGCTTGAACCATGGTTAAAAGAAGATCCATTGCTCACATTTCGAAAGCTCTATTGCACCCTTAAAGAGGTTTTTAATCACATATTCTAAGGCTTGAACCATGGTAAAAAGAAGGGACAATGCTCACATTTCGAAAGCTCTATTGCAGCCTTAAAGAGGTTTTTAATCACATATTCTAAGGCTTGAACCATGGTAAAAAGAAGGGACAATGCTCACATTTCGAAAGCTCTATTCCAGCCGTAAAGAGGTTTTTAATCACATATTCGAAGGTCTGAACTATGGTAAAAAGAACATACAATGCTCACATTTCGAAAGCCTTATTGTACTCTTAAAGAGGTTTTTAATGACATATTCTAAGGCTTGAACCATGGTAAAAAGAACATACAATGCTCACATTTCGAAAGCCTTATTGTAATCTTAAAGAGGTTTTTAATCACATATTCTAAGGCTTGAACCATGGTAAAAGGAACATACAATGCTCACATTTCGAAAACTCTATTGCAGCCTTAAAGAGGTTTTTAATCACATATTCTAAGGCTTGAACCATGGTAAAAAGAAGATACAATGCTCACATTTCGAAAGCTCTATTGCAGCCTTAAAGAGGTTTTTAATCACATATTCCAAGGCTTGAACCATGGTAAAAAGAAGATACAATGCTCACATTTCGAAAGCTCTATTGCACCCTTAAAGAGGTTTTTAATCACACATTCTAAAGTTTGAACTACGAAAAATTGAAGATCCATTGCTCACACTTCGAGAGCTCTTTTTTACCCTTAAAGGGATTTCTAACCACATATTCCCAGGCTAGAACCATGGTAATTTGAAGATCCATTTCTCACACTTCGAGACCTATATTGCACCCTCAAAGAGATTTCCAACCTACTCTGGATAGAAGTTTATGGTAAGGCATGAACCTTGGCTAGATAGGGTCGACTGGTGAACCATTGTGAACGTTTATGTAGCCGTGTCTATTTTAGTCAGGTGGAATTATCCTTCACCACCTTGGATAGCGTCAGACGTCACTAACGGATTGAAGTAGAATCATGGCTCGCGTGGACAACGCTGTTTTAATGAATACAATCTATTTTCCACTGGTATTACGAAATCACCTATTTACAAAAGCATACTATTTTCCCGCTTTATTTTATGAAGTTTTGTTCAAAGTGAAAACTTGTTTCATCAACAAGGTTGATTGTTTTAAATTGGTAAATACTGCGTCTTTTAGAAGAACCACAGATGTAAATTTTAAACTTTACATAGTTTTAGCCGAAGCTATTTATGGCAATTTGGAAAAACTGTGGCATAATATAATATTTTAATTAAATTAAACCTCTCAACAACAAAAAAACATTTTATTTACTTACTCAAGTATATTTCGATTTCAAAACAAACACTTTAAGAGGAAGTTATTACTAGAAGAACTAGTTTTTGTGGTTGAAAAGTTTTATTTCCTTAGAATTAAAAAATACAGTTTTTAGTTCATTTCAATTGCATTTATTTATTAGAGGCCGTACATTATTGTAGAATAATTGTACTATAGATAGTACTGAGGTGTATTTATTTAACCTCGTATAACTACATTATAGCATTAGGTTAATTAGAGCTTAGCTAGTGAGAACTATTCACTACACTAAACATTAAAGCAGTTTTCTCTAAATCTCCCTACAAATTAGTTTATTAAAACATACACACATAAACATCGTCGTCGAAATTAGTCTGTTTCAATAAACTAATGTGTAGTGAGATTTAGAGTAAAATCTTTTAAAACTTGCTCTAGTTTTTGTGTTGTACATGTTGGGGTTTTTATAGAAAATATACTTGTTTGTATTATCTTGGCAAAAAACCAATACTTACTGATTTATTCAGCAGAAGCGTTTCGCGCTAAGTCAGTGCATTATTCAATGCTGTGAATTACTGACAAGACTGTTGCTCAGGTGTGTTGTTGGTGTGAGTCTGTGGTGTGTTATTGTTAATAGTGTAGTTGTTAATTATGTGCTGAAATATAGTGTTTGATTGTGAGTGTGTTTTGTCATTTAGAATGTGTTGTGGATAGTATTTATGGTGTGTATATATCTACTACATAGTTTTCTACTGTGTTAGGTTTTTTGCTTTTATTGATGTAATGTAGGATTTTTAGATTGGTGTCTATGTCGGTCTGTGAGTGTAATGTGTTTTGTATGCGTATGGCAAAATTTTATTTAGGTTGTGTCTTTCTTATCTGTTTTACGTGTTCTTCGTATCTTGTGGTAAATGTTCTCCCTGTTTTTCCCATGTAAAAGCTGGGACAGTTGTTGCATGTAATCTTGTATACACCTGCCCTGTCGTGTTTTTAAACTGTGTTATTTTTCAATTGTGTTGGAGGTTGTGAATGCTACTTTGTATTTAAGTTTGCGGAACGTGGAAGCTATTTTTTGTGATGTGTTGTCATCATATGTAAGATAATAGAAACAAATGTAAACTGTATTAATTTTTACCGTAGTGCATTATATCAGTTTGAAATAATTTCAAGATTTAGGACAATTGTTCTTTATTTTTCATTTGTCTTGTGCCAAGTGGATCCAACTCAAATGTTCGATTCACGTCTTGCTTTAGGATTTCTGTGTTTACATATAAAGTGAGTGGTATATGTGCCATTGCTTCAGGCATGATTGCTGTCCTATATGGGTTGATGTTTAAGTTTTTAAACCAATTAGACGAGTTTTGGAAGGATGCGATAGTGAAAAATTGTTGCAGAGGAGAAGGGTTTCCTTTAACTACAGAATCTCTTTCATTTACGATATGTAATTATTGAATTACTACTATTTAAACATTTTAAACAATATATAATTTTGTGCTATAAAGGCTACCGCAGTTAGATCCGCATTA
>JBAIZL010000001.1:312541061-312556061 GCA_036971475.1 Prosapia bicincta | reverse complement strand
GAGTAGAGCCAGTGACAGCGACCAATCAACCAATGACAGCCGCGGTAAAATATCAGAAACGTTTCATCCAGCGACAACGATAACTGCATTTGTTTTAACCAATTACAACAGAGACAATTTCCGATCGATCCATTGTCACTGGAACTGGCATTTTTCATACTTTGTCCCTGGTACCACCATGATCGATATCAGTGACAAGCCACCATGACAGAAATCATCGGCCATCCCTATTGTCAAGTGGAGGTTCAGCAGAGATTGCTCAAGGGGTGATTATACCGACCGAGGGATTAAAAGGGTCGGAATACCGCAAATATATCTGCGCCTGCGGGATATGTATCACTAACGTCCGGCCAGTAACACTGATTATGAATGGGCAGGAGTTAAAGATCTCGCCAAGTATATACGCTGTGTTCACAGCAAATATTTTAGGCTATACTGAATATAGCAATATATAATCTGACTCCCATCATACTTTACCTAGACTTTACACAGGTTAAGTGATGGAAAACAAACCTTTGTTTGTTTTAGGTGTGTTAAAAAATATTTAAAAGCGTCGTTACTTTTATATTTTTTACATCTCAATCATGTCAGCTGTTTTAAATATATTCAAGTTTTATTTAGTTTATATATATATATAACTTTGCAACACTGTTTTCTTGTATTCACTTATCAATTACACTTTAATTGACTTAAACAAGGATCTTACTTGGTATATTTGCGAGTCGACTTTGGAGGACTTTAATTGCGAATCCTTATTTACTTAGTTACATTGACTGCTTAGAAGTTAACCTATTGAAAACGGTAAATCTTTAACCGATAAATTAAGTTGCTGCTAACAAATATAATTTGTTACCGCCAACCAAGAAATATAGTTCTTTAGAAATTGTAGTTGTATAACCAACTGATACTGTTAAATGTAACAAAACAATGGGTAAACATAACAAAGGGCCATGGGGATTTACATCAAAACTCGTTGGTTACTCTTACCTATTACCTGTTATAGTTTGATTTAAAGCAAAATAGGAATGGATCTGTGACGGGGCAGGGAAGCGGTGTTGTCGGTTTGAAAGCCGTGACTCTTAGTGACTTAGCGTAGAATTGGCAACAAGGCTCACCCGCCTATTATGTTTTAAATCAAACTATAGTCCTAATAGACAATATAGACCCCCTGTTGTGTATATCTATGTAAAACTTGCAGCAATGCTACCTCACTGAGGTACCATTTACAAAAGGATACACAATCTCGGTTGGTGCCAATGAACCTTTTCGCATTTTTTAATTTCCCCAGCATTGTACTCGGTTATTCGGAGACTCGTCGACCAAATAGTAAGCGGGGACAGTTAAGGTTCCTCCGGAATTCGGATTTTCTCAGGCTCGGATATTTTGAAACGCAATCGTAAAGTACACTGGTACTTTAATATCTAAAAAAGAATAAACTTTTCATTAAAAGAATTTACTCTCTCAACAGCAGGTGTAGTTTTCTTTTTAAGAGTTCGTGGGAAGTACGCGGCTGGGGATATTATGTTAGAAACGAAACAAAAAACATTTACCAAAATTTTGATTTAAAGAGTAAAAAAGCAACAAAATTTAAAAAAAGAAACAGAAATACTCTGATTTTAATATTAGACTTAACTAAATGTATAAACATAAAACACAAGTTTAATAAATTTTGAAATTTGAAAACAGGTAAAAATTATCAATTTTACCATTGGCTTTAATCACTATTAAACAATGATATAGATGAAGTAAATTACTAAAAAGTTGAATATTTCTGAATTTTGAAAGGTTTAGACTTGCATAGTGTAAAAATCTTTAAAACTTCATATTTCTACAACATAAGCATGTAATTTAATTGTTTTATCGTTATCGATGCACTCTGACACCCAGAATTTTTTTTTTTTTTAAATCTAAAACCTCCTGGGCGTGTTAACAAGTAAGCATATAAACGATTCATGAGCTACGAGATTCGCGAGCAAACGGTTTAGCAAGTAAGCTATCATAAACGTTCTGTATAAAACTTGATTGGCTGACTGACTAATCAATGCACAGTCGAAGTATTAAAGCTAATAACTTGACATTTTGAGGGTAAGCTATTACCATAACATAGAAGGGCACTACGAGTGAAGTTTTTAAATATTTCAATAAAAAGTAAAAATATTTTAAAAAGAACACTTTTGCGATTTTATTTAACAATTGCTTAAGTGATTAATAAGATTCACCGAACGTAATGAACTACAAAATTCAAGAAATTATTTCGTTGTTCATGAAAACGTTACAGCTTTAAAGCGAGGAGATGAGAAGTTTTAGAGCAAGGAGATGAGAAAATTTCAGAACGAGTAAATGGAAAAGCTTTGAAAATAGGAGACAGGAAAGCTTTAGAGAGAGGAGATAAGAAAGCTTTGGAGCGAGGAGATGGAGGCTTTAGAGAGAGAAGATGGTAAAGCTTTAGAGCGAGGAGATGGGAAGGTTTTAGAGAGAGGAGATGGGAAAGATTTAGAGAAAGGAGATGGGAAAGCTTTGGAGCAAGGAGATGGAAAGGTTTTAGAGAGAGGAGATGAGAAAGCTTTAGAGCGAGGAGATGGAGGCTTTAAAGAGAGGAGATGGGAAAGCTTTAGCTAGGAGATGGAGGCTTTAGAGAGAGGAGATGAGAAAGTTTTAGAGACAGGAGATGGGAAAGCTTTAGAACGAGGAGATGGGAAGGCTTTAGAGAGAGAAGATGGGATAGCTTTAGAGCGAGGAGAGGGGAAAGCTTTAGAGCGAGGAGATGGGAAAGCTTTAGAGCTAGAAGATGGGAAGGCTTTAGAGAGAGGAGATGGGAAAGCTTTAGAGCGAAGAGATGGGAAGGCTTTAGAACGAGGAGATAGGAAAGCTTTAGAGCGAGGAGATGGGAAGGCTTTAGAGAGAGGAGATGGGATAGCTTTAGTCGAGGAGATGGGAAGGTTTTAGACCGATTGTATACTCTAATCAGTAGGCTATTGTCTACCGATCATTACATAATTTAATTTGAAATTTTGATCTAATATATTTAATTTTGTTATAAAAATGTATCCTAATTAAATCCGCTTTTAAAGATTGTATTGCTTTTTAAACTAAAAAATATTACCAAACAAAACGTGCAGATTTTATGATGAACAAAAATATCGTAAACGCCATGCGCAGCAATAGAGCTATCTTTGTCGTGCCTTAGTTGTAACTTGTAAGGGCAACAATGGCGCGTCTCAGAATTTATGGAGTCGTTTAAAAGTCACAGATGAAATAAAATTTAAATATAATTTAACCACTGAATTTTTCTGTTACATTATCTACCTAATAAAAGTGTTTTTCCCAAGTTACTTGTTGAATTTTTACATTCAAATATTTGAAATACTTTCATTTTCGATGTACAGTAGTTTTCCACTTCAGAAATAATGAAATGAATTAAGTTGAGCGCAATTTTGTGCTGCTTGACAAGGTGATTTTACCGATTTGTTGATGTTATTGTTTCTACTTTTTGAACCTTTTCATAGCAAATACCCTTTGATTTAGTTGTGCTTTGGAGAAAGGGAGGATTTCCTAAAGCCTTTGAAACTTCTTGCCATTCATTTCATTGCGAAATGGTTTTCTATACCAGTCAGTGCTTTTAACGCAGGCAACTTTTGCAAACGGAAAACAATGTTTCGTCCATTATCCTGAGAGAATTGGTGGAAAAGAAAAGGTCAAACGTCGACATGACATCCGCACACTTACAACGAAGAAAAAAGATAGGTTGAAAACCAAATAAATCAGAATTTAATCTTAAGCAGCCGGACAATACTACACCACCTTAAAGTGCTACAGTTTTTACACAAATAATTGATGAAAGTGTCATACAATTATTTAACACGAGCCGGCTTTCTCACAAAAATTAAGGAAAATATATTTACACTTATAAAATTTTAAATACAATTCATTACATAGCACACAGACCTACATAACCTATGACGCCTGATATTGTTCTTCTCTTCTCCAAGCCTCTTTAGGCTTTCTAAGGTCGTTCTAAACCTCAAATGCATGACCTTTCCCATTGTTAGGACTTTTGGAGTATATATAAGTAGCAACTTTAACGCTTTCTTCTCCATGTCCATACAGTTGTAAAGGTTTTTATTATTTTTTATTCTTGATTTAAAAAAAATAATCCTATTCAAGTATTAACTCCATTTGGTTAAGTTTAATTATACCCTCTCTTGAAACGTCAGCTTGAACACACAGCATTAAGACAATATACGTCTGCATATTATTACATGACGTTACATAATTGTTAGAATATATCTCTCTTATTGATAAAGCTATTTTAGGTGGGAAATGACTTTTAATTTAACAATATCCTATTTAGGTTCACAGAGAAAATTTTATTTTGATTAATTTTTATTAAATAATTACAATTAATATAAATAAAGTAACACAATCTATGTTTTAGAACAGCTGTTCTGCCACATAACCTATAACATAAAATCAGCTGTTTTATAAAATCAAATGTTATCACTTATTTTAAGCAATCGTGACAAAATAATTATATTGCATATTTTGTCCCTTTATGAAATTTGATGAATAATTTAATATTTGAAAAACTGTATTAACATCAAGCGTCATCCACTAAAAGCTAAAAAAAATAATATATATTTGAGCTTAAGTGGATGAATAAAAAGTATTTTATAAACGATTGAAAATTTGAACAATATATACATATATATATATATATATATATATATATATATATATATATATATATATATATACATATCGCAATATGTATTCTTGTTTATTAATAAAGAACATAAGTCAAAATACAAATACAAGAATTATAATTGAATTTACAATTCAAAGCTTTTCGTTGACTAACAGTACCAACATCATCAGGAATATTAAACAATTCGTAAATTCAATTATAATTCTTGTATTTGTATTTTGACTTATGTTCTTTATATATATATATAAGTAGAGCGTGAGCTAATAGGAAAAGTTGAAAAAATAAAGTGAAAATTGATAGTAAAGTTATATTTAATGAATTTATATGTTGATATTTAGGAAAGTAATGAAATTTCCACTTGAGGAATATTGAATATCTCATTTTATGGTAAATTAACTAAATCGTACTATCAGTGTATTTATTTTGGCTCATCTCATTCGAGTTATATCAAGTTATATATCAACATGGTACACCATCAAACAAAGCCGCTTTATTGAGGAAAATTCTTTAATTCGAATCCGTTGATGTTAGTTCTTATCAGCTTTATCAAACAAGAAATAAAAAAATCTATTCGTGTTGTACTTATTTTTATATGTGGTAGAACACATATAAAAAATATTTATTTATATATATAAAATATTAATAATATATAATAATATATATAATATATAATATAATATAATTATATAATATATATATAATATATATAATAATATAATTATATATATATATATATAATATATATATATATATATAATATAATAATATATAATATATATAATAATATTAATAAATATATATAATAAAATATTTATTTATATATATATAATATTAATAATATATATATAATATATAATATAATTATATAATATATATATTATATATATAATAATATAATTATATATATATATAATATATATATAATATAATAATAATATATAATATATATATAATAATATATAATAATATTAATAAATATATATAATAAAATATTTATTTTATTCATAAAATAAATGCCGTGTTGTTTATTTTGCTTATTAGTTATTTTAAATGTCATAATCCTTATTAAAAGACACATTTTTTCCACTCAAGGTGAATTAATAACGTATTATTGTCTTAAAAAATCAGCTGGATTGTTATGTAACTAATGTGGTACCAACGGTAGGGTATCCCCTTCATTTGTAAGCAAAATAACTTCTATCAGTTCAATACTTCGAAAATGATCGTAGAACAAACATTACAAAACAACATACAGGAAGAATACAGAATCTTTTCATTTTTTGAAGTCAAAGTCATTTATAAAGTCAAAGGTTTATTTAACTTCTGATGAAACGTGTTTATATCGGCACAATGCTTTTTCAGTCATTAATTTGTCTTTTTCAAACACATTATTCACTAGTGGCGCCTGAACGAAACCTGTGTCCTGTCGGCATTGTGGAAAACGAAGAGATGTTATTTAGGCTGTCTTCGCCAATATTTCCATAGCCTAATCAATGATAACTGAACCTTATCACAATCAATAATAATCTTAAAAGAACACAATCAATGACGATAGGTTGGTCCGTCATTGGCTTTATTCACAAGGTGAGTAGATATTTTTTTAATTTTATATCGTATTCAGTTATGGGAACTGTATCGCATGCTATTCCAGGCCTAAAAATAACACATACCTTTCCCATCTAGTCCTTAAATTCCTTTAAAAACGAATACTCTTGCTTGTCTTCAATTATAAAAACCAATGTGTGTTGTGAAATATATATTTCACAGCATGAGTGTTAGGTCGTAGAGATGTGATTTTATAAGTAAACTATTCTATCTGATATCGCGTCCATCAACTACAAAAAATAATTACTGTTAACATCATCCTTAACTAATGAAAGAGAGGAGCTAAACCGATCAGACGATGATGGACGCCGAATGAAAATCTGAAGGATTGTTACAACATTCTGGAGGGTGAGACTCAAAGCAGAGTTTACAATCTGGGAGGCAGAGTCTACAACCAAGAAGGCTGATCCTACAAGCAGAGTGGCAAAGTCTACAAGCTGGGAAGCAGAGTCTTCAAACAGGGAGGGAGTGTCACAAGCAAAAAGACAGAACCTACAAGCAGGGAGGCAGAGTTTCCAATCTGGGAGGCAGAGTCCTCAACCAAAAAGGCTGAACCTACAAGCAGAGTGGCAGAGTCTACAAGCTGGGAGGCAGAGCCTACAACACGCTAGTCAGAGTCTACATGGTGGTAGGTATAGTCTACAAGGAGGGATTCAGAGTCTATGGGGTGGGAGACAGAGATTACAAGCAGGTTGGTAGAGTCTACAAGAAGACACCAGAGTCTATACGGGGCAAAGTCTACAAGATGGAAGTTAGAGTCTAGAAGCAGAAAGTTAGAGTATACTATCAGGAAATCAGAAACTAAAAGCAAGGAGTCGGATTATATAAGATGGGAGTAAGCGTCTATTAGCAGGGAGGCAGAGTATACTAACAGGAAGGCAGAGTATAGAAGTAGAGAGGCAGACTCTAGGGGCAGGGAGGCAGAGTATACTAACAGGAAGGCAGAGTACAGAAGTACTCTATAGGAGGCATACTCTAAAAGCAGTGAGGCGAAGTAGAGAGGCAGACTCTAGGGGCAGAGAGGCAGGGTATACTAATAGGAGGGCAGAGTATGGAAGTAGAGAATCAGACTCTTGGGGCAGGGAGGCAGAGTATACTAACAGGAAGACAGAGTATAGAAGTAGGGAGGCAGACTCTATAAGCAGGGAGGCATAGTATACCAACAGGAAGGCAGAGCATGGAAGTAGGGAGCAGACTCTATAGGCAGGGAGGCAGGGTATACTAACAGGAAGGCAGGGTATACTAACAGGAAGGCAGAGTATAGAAGTAGAGCATCAGACTTTTGGAGCAGGGAGACAGAGTATACTAACAGGAAGGCAGAGTATAGAAGTAGGGAAGCAAACTCTATTAGTAGGGAGGCAGACTCTATAAGCAGGGAGGTAGGGTACACTAACAGGAAGGCATAATATAGAAGTAGAGAGGCAGACTCTATAGGCAGGGAAGCAGACACAATAAGCAGGGAGGCAGAGTATACTAACCGGAAGGCAGAGTATGGTAGTAGGGAGGCAGACTCTAGGGGCAGGGAGGCAGAGTATATTAACAGGAAGGCAGAGTATATTAACAGGAAGGCATAGTATAGAAGTAGAGAGGCAGAATCTAGGGGCAGGGAGGCACAGTATACTAACAGGAAGGCTGCGTATAGAATAGGGAGGTAGACTATATGGCCAGGGAGGCAGAGTATACTAACAGGAAGGCAGAGTATAGAAGTAGAGAGACAGACTCTATAAGCTGGGAGGCAGAGTATACAAACAAGAAGACAGAGTATAGAAGTAGGGAGGGAGAATCTACAAGCAGGGAGTCAGAGTCTTTACAGTGGACGGTATAGTCTGCAAGAGGAAGGTAGAGTCTACCAACAGGAAGGCAGAGTCTACTAGTAGGGAGGCAGACTCTACCTACAGGGAGACAAAATGGAGACTTACACCTCCAACAGCTGACAGCAATCTTTGACGATGCCAACTAGAGTATTTGGTACCCTGCTGGTTTGAAGCTGGAATCTAATGATTTGTAAAAGTTTATTTATTTTTTACAAATGCAGTGTAATAGTTTAATTTTAGGGTTATGTTTAACACTTGCGAAGATAAGAATATCAGATACAAAGTGAAGACGTGCAGCCTGTGACTGGGTGCGTGTAACTGCACCACGATTAGCTAAGTTATTATTCTTTTAAAAGTCATAAAATACTCGTGACCGTGTTGATAAAGAACGCGTAAGTATTGAAATTGTATCGACGAGGACAAGTTTTACGATTTAAAGAAATATAAAAAGAGTGGCAATTTGGTAGCAGCATGTTCATTTCAGCACTTCAAATAAGGTAAGTTACATCTGAGATTTGAATTTCTTTTTTTCTTCTACTTTTAAATCTAGATAAGATGTCACATTGTTCTCACATGGGATTTTTATTTTTAGCGGTGGAAACAACTCTTCCGACTGAAAAATTTAAAATTAAAAAGGGTAACGCCGTTTGGATTATAATCTTCTTTAAATTTATAAAATAATTATTTCAGATGTTCAGTAATATTATTATTGATGTTTTAGATAGTTTCAATCTACATACACCGCCCAATATAGCATAATTTTTTTCAAAATTTAAAAATATCTTCATGATTATTTTACGAATTGTAATATTATCACAGTTTTTTTTATATGTTCGATGTTTCTTGCTACGTTTCTACAAAAAAGGAATTCTAAAAAAATATTATTTTGCAAAAGCTATAAAGTTATTAAGTCAATTAAAGTGTTAATTACTTCGATGTTGAAAATTTAAATTTCATATAGATTATGTGTATGTATAATTATATATATATATATATATATATATATATATATATATATATGTATTATAATTCTTAGATAAACATTTTTTCATGTTAAATATATACGGTTGAATAATATTTTCATAACACTTTTATTACGTTAAATACGTGAAGCTTTTCGCTGATTTGCAATGTCAGCATTCTCAAACTTATAAGTCCCACATAGTTCCATGACTACATTTTGACTGTTCATATAATATTTTGACTGATTATATGAACAGTCAAAATGTAGTCATGGAACTATGTGGGACTTATAAGTTTGAGAATGCTGATACTGCAAATCAGCAAAAGGTTTCACGTATTTAACGTAATAAAAGTGCTTTAAGTAAAATAAAAACTTATATATTCTGGTTTATGAAAATATTATTAAACTATATATATATATATATATATATATATATATATATATATATATATATATATATATAGTCAATATGGCGATATGTTTTATTGTAATATAGTTAATTAATTGAAAATATTTCAAAAACATGAATAGTTTTAATACATGTATTATTCAAATCTTTTCGCGGACAAAACAGTACCAGCATCTTCAGGAAAAATAATTACGTAACCCATAATTAATTATGTAATTAATTTGTTACATATTTATTTTTCTTGAAGATGCTGGTACTGTTTTGTCCGCGAAAAGCTTTGAATAATACATGTATTAAAACTATTCATGTTTTTGAAATATTTTAAATTTATTATTATTATTATTATCATTATATATATATATATATATATATATATATATATATATATATATATATATATATATATATATATATGTATATATACATTTCAACAAAGTCTACGTGTTGCGCCTATGTGACCAGATGTCTTGTTGCGACTTTCTAGATTAACACTGTGTGTAGGCCTATGTGTTGACAGAAGCTCCAAAATTGTCAACTGTAAAAATGTGTACAGTACTTCCTAGAAAACGTTCCTTAAAAAAAGACATTTTTATAACTATTTTAATTCCTTTAACAACCAATTTTACAAAAAAACCTATTTTAGTGAATTTTTCAAACTACATTATGACCGTTATTTTTTTAAAGTAACGCACTCAAAGTAATTTCAAATTATAAAATGTTAGCTCGCTTACTATCCTACTCAAATTTTTAAAAAAAGTAAACATTTCTTACGTTCAAGGCTCATTTTAAAGGTTTTTTTTATGAAATTTAAGCAATATTCTGTTTGAATAATAATAATTAAAAAAAAGTTATATTGTAAAATTGATCATTTTTATTTTATTTAAAGTTGAATACGTAAACTTAAATGTGTCACGAACATAATGTCACATTGAAAGAACTAATAAATGTCTAATTAATATCACATCTTAAAAATTAATTGATAAACAAATTTCTTTATTTCTATCGCTTTACATTTTTTGTGATAAAAACGTCACGTTATTGAGTTTTCTGTCAATGAATTAAAAAAAATTTTGTAATGTAATTTTAATAAAAAATTTAAAATTTTCAATCCAGAAACTCTTAAATTTATTGGGTTATTAAAAGAATAATAAAAATTTTGTTTTCATATTTGCTATTCTACCTATTTCTGCAGTTATTAAGCATTGTCTAAATTTTCATCCCCCCTCCAAGAGGGCCTGGCCCCACACCCAGGGTAAAGGCTGTCCTTTTACGTTTCCCTTAACTACTGTAAATAATTTAAGGATAATGTGCTGATCGGAATGAATTCGAACCTTCGAAATTATGTTGTGCTTATCAAAGTTTTGGTTGACATTTAAGCAAATATTCATAGTTCAGTTAATGTTGCTTGAGGTACCAGCATGCTTTAACAGAAGAAATAAATAACCTTACGGTGGAGGGGGGATTTAATGGAATATCATTTTTTAAAAAAATAGAATTTTAATAAAACTTCCGGGTTTTTCACTTTTAGAAATAATTAATCATTACCAAAGGTCACTTTGAAGTCATTTATACAAGAATCGTCTGCTTCAGTTGCAAAATGTCGCGAGTTTTTTTCCTCATGGTGTTGCTGGTGTTTGGAGAAATGGGTGGCGCCATCGGAAAAAAAGATTCCGGTGCGAAAAGCATTTCCAATTCCAAAGAGGCACCCTCTTCTTCAAAAGACGACAGGAGTAGCAACAGCGGTGACAGTGCAGAAGGTAGTTTAGGTTCACCAGAAACTCCTGAGACCCAAACACATACAACATACGAAAACGCTAACAGCCGATGTAATGGCAGCTTCCCAGAAACGTCGTATGGAAACAGCAGCTTGTCAAATGCCATCTACGCCTTGAATGCCGAACTCGGGAAATGCAAAAATTTCAGCGGTGTTGCACAATGCGTTGACATACGTAAGGTAAGTGGTCACCTAATTTTAGTCTTATTGAAATAATCTATTTAATAACTTCCACAAAATCTCTAAAAGCAAAACTAATCGCGGATTTAAATCGCATGGTCTGTCAATTCGAGGAAGAGTAATCTGCAAGTAGTTTCTGTCCGCAAGAGGTCCAACAGCTGAAGACAAATACAACAACGTAACTGGACTTAAAATTAATCCTTGAAAAATGTGTGTAATGAAGCGAACATAACAGGGGACAGACTGGATTTGTAGAAGGAAAACGCCAAGAAGAAATTAACGAAAATGGCGGACGGAGATGGTGAAAAGAACAACGAAATAATACGAGACACACGACTACAACCACAACCCCCCCACACATACTTACACACACACACACACACACACACACACATACACACACACACACACATACACACACACACACACACACACACACACACACACACACACACACACACACACACACACACACACAATTAATATTTCCAACATATCAACCAGTAAAATGTTTTAAATTCTTTCACAAATATAAATTCAAAATACCGTAAGGCGTTAAAAATCGACGCCAATTCAAAATCACACTGCTAAATGAAGAAGAAGTGTATGAGGGTTTCCAGTTTGAGCTCAGTCTTTATCGGCAGGACCAAACAGGACGAAAGGGACGTCGATTCCAGAAAGATATTACCACAAAGAGAAAAGGCAAATCAAAGCAAGCAATACTTTTCAAAACTTATATTTTAAAATAAAAAGTTAGTTTTAAAAGCAAAACCAATTTCACAATAATATTTTGCTTTAAACTATAAGTTTGTAAGATTTTCTTTGTTAAATACCTTAAATAAGTTTTGTCTTCAAAATAAGTTTTGCTTGTGAGAAATAAATAAATACAAATTATGACTTATAAATACAAACTTTTTAAATGTTTATTGTCAAATAATTTTTTTCTTTAAAATAAATTTTGTTATAAGAGATAAAGGAATGATAATTAGTAGAGAAAAATGTGTAGGCTATAGTTAAAAGAATATAACATACATTTAAATTTAATATAAAATTAATTATTCAATTACAATTGAAATCTATTACAATTATAAAGGCCAAAGTTTAAATATTTCAGTTGAGTAAGAGAAGAATATGTTTTAAGTTTAATTTTATTTTAGTGTTTTAGTTTTGCCAAAACTGTATATTAGGGTATTGTTTTGTTATATTAGGTAATATGTTATTCTACAGTTAATTGTCACAATTTACAGAATATGATTAAAAGGGATAGAAAAAATTACAGACAAGATTAAATAAAACAAAAAAATTGGGCAACGTTTTAGAATATGTATGTTTTTTGTTTTAAGATTAGGTAATGGTATGTTAAGACTTCATGTCAATCAAGTAAACCAAAATTACTTGAAAATTATTTGAATATTATTTTTTACAAAAGCTTTTATTTAAAAGCTAGTAAGATTGAATTGATTAATGAAATTATTTTAGAGAACGTAAACTAAAGAAAATTATAAATATTTTAACAATGTTGTCAGTAAACCAAACAAATGCAAATAAAAAATAAACAATGCCTATATATATTTACATGTTAGTTTTGTTACATTTCAAATAAAAAAAAAAAAAAAAAAAAATTGTAATTAGCCGTCGTTAGTCCTTATACAATCTAATGGTATACAGTTTCACAGTTCCTTACTAAAAAGATAAATATTTAAAAACTATCGAAAGCTGGTGTTGAACAAAAGAGTTTGGCCCAACACTACTCACAAAATTGCCGTTTGTACAACAAAGTTTACGGGTTTCAGTATGTGTGGTGTTCTCGGTCGTGTTTGAATGTGTGTGTGTGTGTGTATGTGTGTTTTTGTGTTTGTGTGGGTGTTTGTGTGTGCGTGCATGTGTGAGTGTGTGTGTGCACGCGAGCGAGTGTGGGTATGTGTGTGTGTGTGTGTGTGTGTGTGTGTGTGTGTGTGTGTGTGCTTGCGTGTGTTTGTGTGTTCGCGCGCGCGCGCGCGCGTGTGTGTGTGTATGTGTGTGAGAGAGAGAGAGAGAGAGAGAGAAAGAGAGAGACAGACATACAGAATGAATATGTATGGAATTATATATTTGTTATTGCTTTTTATATGAATTATGACGTTAATTAAAATAAATGGTAGAATAACATTGCATTAAAAACATCAAAGTACCCTGATTATTGAGAAATTATTCAAGCAAAACAATTAATCTATATAGTTTAGGTTAATAACTTTTGCAGGTTAGGTTTGCCATTATAATACACATAGTGGACTTAATTTTCATAAATTAAATAACTTCATTAAATTAGTTTTATACATATAATGCTTCAACATTAAGTTATTACTATAACATGATTTTTTTATGAGTTTGATTTTGAATTAGGAAATTTTAAAAATATTATAGGAGCATCCGTAAATATACCACATAGGTTTTTAATTTTATGTAAACATAAAAACTTTAACTTTGCAGTTGTGCGGGCAGACTTTCACAGTATATTTTACTAGTAGATCTGAGGTGGTATCAAATACGAAATCCTTTCACTGCTTCCAAACTTTTATCAACATGTGGGAAAAGATCACTTACAAAAATGGGTGAGTATTTCAGCAATATCCACGGGGTGAGTATTGGGAATGTAGTATAAGACTCATAATACACGGACTTTAGTAACCGGTCGATGAGCCGTAACCACATTCAGTCGTCTGTTATTGTTTGATGACATGAAAAAATGAATTCGTTCAACTAGTTATTTGATTTGGTTTTCCACACTAACTCAACCAACGCCCGTCGGTGACAACTCTGTCATAGAACGTTAGGATCTCACTTGTGCTTTCAAAGTGTCATGATTGTTATCTAGAGGGTTACAAATGGCCAGGAGATCACTTTAACTTCATCTTCTAGGCTGAGAGGTCAGGTGGAGGAACCTCGATATAGGTGGGTCTTTAGGTAGTTATGGCCGGTCGCCTGTGCCTGCAAAGTGACATTGTTATCTGCAGAGCTACAGAGGGCTAAGAGATCTTTTTACCTTCATCTTCTAGGCTGAGAGGTCAGGTGGAGGAACCTCGATATAGGGGGCTCTTTAGATAGTTAAGGCAGGTCGCTTGTGCCTGCAAAGTGACATCATTGTTATCTACAGAGCTACAGAGGACCAAGAGATCTTTTTACCTTCATCTTCTAGGCTGAGAGGTCAGGTGGAGGAACCTCGATATAGGGGGCTCTTTAGATAGTTAAGGCAGGTCGCCTGTGCCTGCAAAGTGACATCATTGTTATCTACAGAGCTACAGAGGACCAAGAGATCTTTTTACCTTCATCTTATAGGCTGAGAGGTCAGGTGGAGGAACCTCGATATAGGGGGCTCTTTAGATAGTTAAGGCCGGTCGCCTGTGCCTGCAAAGTGACATCATTGTTATCTGCAGAGCTACAGAGGACCAAGAGATCTTTTTACCTTCATCTTCTAGGCTGAGAGGTCAGGTGGAGGAACCTCGATATAGGGGGCTCTTTAGATAGTTAAGGCAGGTCGCCTGTGCCTGCAAAGTGACATCATTGTTATCT